>CAJNIZ010012314.1:46502-75829 GCA_905231905.1 Symbiodinium pilosum | reverse complement strand
CCCCCCCCCCCCCCAAAAAAAAATACCGGTAATAGCTTGGCACCCCATTCTGTAGGAAAAGTGGTATATAGAATGTGGCGCTCAAGAGACCTGGAACCCATAGAGGGAATGTATGAAATGGATCCCCCAAGATTTTTCGAAGAGGTGTGTCAGGATGGATACCCAAGCTATCCAAAAGCCATGCACAGTATCGAATGGCACCCGCAACGTACCCCAAATATGCGTGCATCTCATCATGTCATGGACATCCACCTACATCTTGGAATAAGATAAATCCTAAACCCTTGTCATGAGTTTCCTTGTTTATGTACTGCACTCCTCCTGTAGGAATCTCCAGAAAAGGCCTACATTTTATTGGAAACTGTTTACCCTACATATCCCTCTATATCACTAGATGCCCCTGCCCCTGAACTCCAGACCCTACAACCGCTTCAACGACATATTCTCTTTCCTCTTCCTACAAACACCCCCCCCCCCCACCTTCCCACAATAACTCCAATGTCCCATTTTTAGGGGTATATCTCTATTATGAGGAGGGTGGGGGAGGTCATGTTCAGCCCTAAGCCCTAGGTAATGAGAAGTAGTTTCTACTTTCTCGCCCATTCCCCTAGTTGATCCCTACATCGCCCAAGGTGGGATTATCCTTAAACCCTCAACCCTAAAACCTACACCCTAAGCCCTAACAGACAAACCCCTATACCCTGAACCCTAAACCCCAATACCCTAAACCTTGATCACTATTTTCCCCGGCGCCTCGCTGTCGCGATCTCTCCGTGAAGCGCCCAGCGCTGCAGAGATGGCCGCAGCGGCCGCCGGATCCTGTAGGGTTTAGGGTTCAGGCATTTCGGGTTTAAGGTTTAGGGTTCAGGTGTTTAGGGTCTAGGGTTTAGAGTTTAGGGTTTAGGTGTTGAGGGTTGTTGCGGGTTTTGGGATCAGGGTTGGGGGAGTAGGATTTAGGGATTGGGACATTAAATTACCCCAATGATAGAGAATCAAATGGTCAGGCTGTTCAGGATTCAAGGTTTATGACATCAATACAAGTTTCAAAATGGAGCTGTCTATATCTATGTCTACAAAGATGTACATATGGGGGGGGGGGGGTACATATATACATATGTAGTGAAGATGTTTGGAAGAGGGGTATAGTGTCACTATCAAAGAGTCGAGGTGCAACCTTTGGAACGAAAAATTGGGTCCGGTACCCAGAATGTCCTTCAGCAACTAAACTAAATTCAACCCTTTGCAGACACTTCTTCCTCCCCTCAACGCTATAAACTCTTCACCTGAAAGCCCAAAAACTCTAAAACCATAAGTAGCCCCAAGTCCTGAACCCCGAAGATCCCTAAACACCTTACATTGTCCGGGGCACGTCCTTGCCTGGGACATGGCCTCGGCCATCGAGAGCTGCGATCGCAGCTGGGCCACCTCAGGCTTAGCAGGCTTTTCGGGAAGGGTCTAGATCCTTAATCTGGAAATTCTGAAACTTCCATATACGCTCTGTCTTAGTTTTATGTGTGCACGTAAAAAACATATGTAGACATAAGTGTGTATGTATGTACGTGTATATATATATATACATATATGCGTGGTGGGGGCGGGAGATTGGTGGGTGGGACCTATCTTGGAAGTCGTCCTCAAACTTTTCAGTGCTAAAAATCATGACACGGGGGAAGCCACCATCGTCCGCAGAGACGCTTCAGCGGAGAAACCAAATAAAAGCGTGAGTCAACGCTTCCCATAGAATCAATGAACACGGGTCCCTCTTTCAAATAGTTTAGGGAATATATCAAGCTAGCATAGGTACCCCCAAGTCAACCCTTAATTGCCCCTTAATAACCCTAAACCCTAAACAGTAGCTTCCATTGTCTTTCTCCATTACTCCTATGTAACCCTAACATTGACAATAGCTCACATAGCCCAAAGCTTCCCTTCTTGTTCTGGTTCTCTCTTCTCGTTTAGCAAAGTGTCCAAATTCCCAAATGACGTGGTTTAGAGTGAATGGTGTTCTGGGACCCCAATAAATACTATAATCTGAACTGTTTTATGATATCTAAAGCTCCAAGTACCCTTGTATCTTATAGGGCTCAACCCGAAACCCTGAGCCCTAAACCCCTGAACCCTATGCACCCTAAACCGGCGGCGAAGCAGTCAGGCTGAGGGATTCAATCGGCGCGCCTCTTCACTTGCTGGCAAAGGGACAGAGACCTTTACCACTACAATTCGCCCCTTGCAATCATGAAGCCCGCAGCCGCGCAATAGCATACATTTTCAAGGGTCATACTTATTCTAAACCCTCAACCCTAAACCCTAAAACCTCATTCGGGGTGGGGGCTCGTTCTAGGAAGAGAAGGTTTTACAGCCTCTTGCAAAGGCTTTTGAGGCATGAGCCAACTCTGGTTTCAAACGCCCTTAAGGCCCCTATGAAACTCCCCCCGTTAGGGTTTAGGGTTTAAGGTTTAGGGTTTAGAGTGGGGGGGCCATACTTCCAACCCTAGAAATGCCTAAGCCCTAAGGAACGACTTCTTGAGGCTTCTGCCAGTCCGGCTTCAGCAGCCAAATCTTGCTGCATCTGGTCCTTGGTGGCTTACTGTTTTGGGCTGGGTACTGCCCCCACCCAGTCACAGTCTATATTAGGGTCCTATTAANNAAGGGCTATATATGACCACATTATAGTTCTTATCCAAAGTTTTGGGAGATGTTTTACTTCAGGGAGCGAATTAGCTAGGATCCCAGGATCCCCCCAGCAATAAACCTGGGACCGAACAGGTCTCCCTCTTTGAATTTGGCCTATTTCTATAAAGCACTTAGGATCCCCCAAAAAGGAAAAGGGGCTGGCTTACTCAACACCTCTGATTTGGAATTAGGGGGTTCAAAAGGAATTAAAGGTTTTGGGAAGCTAGGGTTTACGGGTCCAGGAAGTGGAAAGTTGTGGGAGGTGATATTTTTGGTGTTCAGGGAGTTAGGATTCTGGGGGGGGGGGGGGGGNNTGCTGGATCTAGGAGTTTGTGGAGATAAGGGTTTAGAGGTTTGGTCATAGTTGTCTTTGGTGGTTTAGGTTTGGAATGAGGGTTTTGAATGTACATGTCCTTGGGCTGTGGTTTCAAGTATCAGGTAACTTTCAGAACTTCAAAGGCTTAGGACTTAGAGGCAGAGGCTACTTCAGCGCTACCAGACAGGAAACATGTTGCCAAATGGGCCTCCAAGCGAGTGACTGAAACGCTTGGCACGTAAAAAACATACAAGAGACATACTTTGACCTTCTGGAAGCTTTGTCGGACCTTGTGGGGATATAGGGAAGAGAAGCTGCTCGCATCTAAGTTCTTTCTGCACACCGACTGCGAAAGACAGTGCGCACTATTTTCCCTGGAATCTCAATATTGCTAATGTGGTTGAAATAGAATACGCCCAGCTGACAATTTTAGCGGTCTGGCGATGACTTAACATAAAAGAGCATCAGACCTTTCAAAACGGGAGGTAAGCCTGTCACATTCGATCAGAACCTACCCAGCTGATCGCGTGGATCTGCCTAGCTCAAGAGTCATCTCTTCCCTACTAGAAGCGTCCCCACACCCCTTACCCAAATACTATTCCCCATGATATTTCAACTTATAAGGAACATTCATAAAATTAGGGGTACCTTTTTNNGGGGGTCCCCATAATACGGATTATACTTTATTGGGGCCTACATTTGGGTCCCCCTATTGGGGAAACTTTCATTTCAACTCATAATAATGGGGAAGAGCCAGCAGTAAGGGGCAACATGCTACAGGAAGTAGAGTCTGCAAGAATCCCCACGCTGCCCCGTAAAGTCTCCTAAATGCTCTATAGTCTAAAGTCCTAGTATCCCACTTAATAATCCCCTATATACTCCCCTATATAATCATAAAAGGAGCTTATCTACACTCCTAGTATCCCCTTAATAACACCCTATATACTCCCCTATACAATCCCTGTGAGGAGTTTGGGTTCTAGCTCAAATGCTGCACACCTCCCGCCAAGGCTTGAGCTGCGACCCTTTGTGCTCTCGCAAGCTCGGCCTGGCTATGCCGGGCCCACTGTGGTTTTGAAAGGCTGAAGGCGTATGTAGGGGGTTGAGGGTCTAGGGGTTTTAGGGTTTAGGCCTTAAGCGAAAGGTCCAATCCCAAAAGCCGGAGATGGAAAGGCCTGTTCAATTCAAAGCCAATGGTCCCCTCAATCCTCTGATATCTTGCGTCTGATACTCCTTCTATCCCTAGGGTCCCCAAGGGCCACGTTTCGAGACACCCCCATGCAGGCTTCCATGCTAGTTTGGGGTGTGGCTAAAGGGTTTGGATGCTTAAGCTCTACACACTACTATTCCACTGCAGATACGCTAGTTTCCCAAAATAAGGGGACCCCAATACAGCCCCAAAATACTCTAGTCCTTATTCTAAGGATCCCATAAAGGTACCCTAATTTTAGGAAACCTTAATCCCTATAATCCCCTACATAAACACAGTTTCCATTTCATTGTCCATTTTCTTTTCCGTTTGATTCTCCATTATAGTAGGTACCCCTAATGCAAAAATTATAAACCCTAAACCCTAAACCCAAACCCTAATTTTATAGGAAACCCTCATATGCAAGAATTGTAAAAGGGAATCGTTTTGGCAATGACTCAGCCTCGAGGTTGGCGCCGCGCGAACGCATCTGAAGGGCCTGCATATGAGCTTTTGTCTAAACTCCTAGTATCCCCCTTAATAAACCCCTATAATAGTCCCCTATATAATCCCCTATATAACCCCCTTTAAGGCGTTTAGACTATGGCGCATAGGAGGCGCGCTGCGTTGGACACGTGTATCCAGCAAGCTTATGCGTTTAGGGTTCAGGGCTTCGGGTGTCCTCTTGGTGGTTGAACAAGTAAGGTTGTATGTTTCTGATAAAGTGCGCAACCAAAAAGAGCTCGCCATCTTACTCTGCATTAGGGGGTATACTATTCACGCACTGTAAGTGCCTGGCGTCGAAGCGCATAGGCTGTCGGGTGCATTCAGCACTGTAATAGCCCCATTTTCCCTGAAGCCCTGAACCCTCCAGGCCCCAACACCATAATCTTTGGGTCAATCCCCCACCCACATAAAGGACTATTATAGTTAACTAAGGTCCTTTTAGCTCCTTATTTAGGGCCATTACCTTAGAAACCATTGACCTAACCTAAACTTCTAAAAGCTGTCCAGGACGGCCAGGTTGCCTCCTGTGCCGTCTTTTGGGTCATCGACGCAGCCTCCGCCTGGCGAGATGCAGGTCTTGTGTGCACACTTCTCAGGGGTCCGGAGCTTAGGGATCTTTAAAGGTTTAGGGACACTAAACCCTTAACCTTAAACCATAAATTCCACACCGAGAGGTCCCTCGTCTGAGGTGGATGGGTGAGTCCAAGTGGGAGAGAAGAACCTCACTTATCATTCTAACCAAGTTCCCTTAGTCTGCTTGTAGGCAGATTTTTTAATTCACTCGTGGCTCAACAAGCTGTGGGACGTAGGTCTTTGGACTATGGGGTCTTGCTTGTTCTCTGCTTGGAGACCTTCCGTGCTTATTGGGGTAAGGGCTGTTGCCTCTTAAGGTATATGCGGCGCCTGGCGTCCAGCAGACTCATAGAGATAATGTCAGGCGAACCTCGCTGGCTGTTGAGTGTGTACGGCCACGAGCCATGAAGATTTTGCCGATCTGAGCCATAGTCTGAACTCCTAGTATCCCCCTTAATAAGCCCTATAATACTCCCCTATACGATCCCCTATAAGGAGTTTAGATTATGTCTCCTGCGCTACCGCGTCAAGCCCAAAACATGTGGAGGGGTCAGTTCCCTAAAATTCGTGGCCTCTACTATGCTTTGGGAGTTCCTAAAACAGAGACTATGATGTGTTGGTGCTGATACTGGGGCCTCTTGTCTATGCCAACCCTGTGTGGGCTATATTTACTCAGCATGCTGGCGCGGTTCAGGGATTTGCGCGTTTACGGATCAGAAGTTCATTGGTTGCGGCGAACGAAAAATGCCAATACCTGGAGTTCTGCCACAAGACCCTTTGAACCACTAAGGTCCCACAGATTCCCACCCATATGAACTATAGTCTAAACTCCTAGTATCCCTCTTAATAACCCTCATCAGAATCTCCTATGTAATCCGCTATATAGCCCGCCGTAAGGATTTTGGAGCTATAGCCTATATTTCTATGCCCTTGCAAGGCTCTTGTGCAAACTTCAGGGACGTGATTTGTGAGGATTAATCCAATCATGTGCTTGTTATGATAAGCACCAAAACTGTTTTTTTTTCAGAGTTCGGGATCTTTGTCTCACAGTGCCGATCAGGCTGACAATATGGATGATGCTTTGATGGTGACAGGGCGTTATGGCAGGGGCTGAAGTTATTCAAGTACACTCCCTCCGAGACTCCCTCAGTCTAGGCCGTAAGCCAAACCCCTAAACCGTTCTTACCGTAAATCAAACCTCTAAACCCCAAACCGTTCTTACCGTAAATCAATCCCCTAAACCCTCCTTTCTTCTCACCCAAACAAAGAAGTTGAATCACAAATCCACAGAGAAAAAAAGCTACCTACATGCGCCTGGCCTTCACTGAAGCCTTGCAAGCAGCAAGGAGTTTGCAGGCTTACTGGGGTTATTAGGGATTAGGGGAATACATAAATATATGTGAATACATATATATATATGTATATACACATACTAAATGTGTATATAGAGTTTAGGGTTAGCAGGGAATAAAGGAATGTACTATCTAGGGGTTCTACAGGGATTATATTCCCTCATTCGCTACTAACAACCAGTAAGCAGGGTCTAGGATTAAGGGTTTGGGGTTTACGGTTCAGTGCAGCTTGCGCCTCATGGTTGAACCTCACAAAACTCATATGTTCTTCTTATGGAATGCTACAAACAAAGAAGACATCATTTCTCTGTGTTGGGGACTAAAGTTCCTCAATGTACAAACTGTGCCCCTCTGAGCAAAAGCCTTATATCCCCCTGTCATAACCCCAATACTAATACCCTATATAACCCCCCCTCCCCTTAATCAGTTTAGACTACAGCTCATGCCATCCTTGCTTTTCAGTGTTTCAGGGAAGAGGAGCTAGATCTGACAATAGAGCTGTAAGTCGGAAGCACCGTGCTGACATGATCTGTGTGGTTTTCAATTGGGGGACTGTCAAAATTACGGCCCCTTTTTGGGTCCCCTAAATTAGGCCCCGTATTATAATAGGGACCCAAAAAGGGACCACAATTTTGACAGTTCCCCAATTGTTGTCCAATCTGGGTGTTGTCAAAGATTAGGGGGGTGCTTCCCTTTGGGGGGTACTTACAACAACGACTACAGTACATTGGGCTATGAAAGGGCGCCCCCCATTCCCCACCTGACGTGCATAACATGTGACCGGAAGTTGGGCCAGTTTGTGGTATCGGAGCTATTCCACGTAAACTTCTTGCGGCTCCTTCAGCATGAATGGAAAGTTCTGTTGATTCGCCCACCTGCACTCTAGACCCTGAATCGTACACCAACTTTCCTTGCTACTCTTATCCCAAGCCATCACACTCATGCCCAGTCCAATTAACTCCAACCCTTGCACGCCTCCGACAGCTCCAGCTGGCGGCGCAGCCTTCCCAAGCAAGTTGAGAAAGCCGAGACCCTTTTGGATTACGGGGCTTATTTGAGCCATAGTCTAAACTCCTGGTATCACTTTTAAGAACCCGTGTGATAATCCCCTATGTAATCCCTATATAACCTCCCTTAAGGAGTTTGGGCTACAGCTTATTTGGAGACTATGGGATGGCAGAAGGGATGCATAGCGGCAGGTTTCATTCAGAGATATTCCCTGGCCAGTGCCATGCATAGTCACAACTGCAGTAGCTCTCAGGGCCAAAGAAGTCACTCACTCTCTATGGTTAACCCCCGGTATACTAGGTGGACATATTATGAAACACTGGCGCTATGTAGAATCGCCGCTATACACGAATGTAAGATACAGCCTGGTTATAAATTAGCTTTGCACCGCCCAGCCCTTAGATAAAAGTGGACTGGCCAGGATCTTACCTCTGGATTGTCACCCGGAGAAGATCATTGATAGGGCTAAGGAGAAAGTTACAGTACGTCCTGGGGCAAAGATATGAGCTAGCCGGAAGTTGCCAGTTTCCGGCCTAGCTTCGGAAAGGGATTGTGAAATTACAAGGCCAGTCATGTGCTTACTTTTTCCGGCCGTATCCGTCGCAACAGACATGTTGTGGACTTTGGGGTTGTTCTACTGCAAACGCCTTTATACCTTTTATGTCTACCTTACAGAACATGAGTTGCAACTACCCAGCTCCCTGTCTTTACATCGCAGGATCTCAACGTTGCACAGAAATAGTAGTTTTCCGGAATAGGGCCGCAATATGGACCCCAATATACTTCAATCCTTGTTTTTAGGCCCCCAAAATGAAACCCCTACTTTCGGGAACTCCCCTGATGGAGTGCTTCCCAATGAAACTAACCTTTTTCATTGGCAATTACTTATGTCCTGAAATCCCGCCGTTCATCCGCACCAAAAACCGAATCTCCTTATAACCCGAGACCCCCTTTGCTTCAACTTCTTCCCAGACTCCAAGTCACGTGAAACCATGATGCCGTGAACTGCGCGCCTAGAGATTGTCTGCACCGTGGCCGTTTTTAGTAATGCAAACGCTGCTGGTTATCGCTGTTCCTGTGGTGTTAGGAACTTTTGCCAGCGTTTTTCACCGCAGCCCTTGCAGCCTGCCTCTCAACCGATGCCGCTTCATCATTGGCGTCAGCACGAAGAGTTTCCTGCCTGAGCAGCACATCTACAGTGGAGCCAGTGCCGTAACAGCGTGTTTCACAGTAGCAGTCATCTGTGTGAGAAGTTCTGTGCTCACAGCTGCCGCTTGCCCTGCGGCACTTCCTTGACATCAGCTTTTGCAGCCCCTCTCAAACTTCCAGCTTTCAAATTGGGAGTTCTGATGAACATGTAGCTCAGATGTTGGGAGCTCTTGTAACATGGGGGTGGAAGATTGGTAGCCCAAATAAGGGGGGCGTATGGGTCTGACCTATAGCCTTTTGGATACTTGCCTTCGATTTGGAAAAGCCCTTGAGCCTTCAACTCTAAAGACGCGCAGTATCTGTAGCCCCCTTAGGCATAGAAGAAGAAAAATGTTCTTAATACTTCCTTAGGGCTACACTATAATAAAAAAAGGAAAACTCTATGTAAGGCAGCTACCGGCTTAGGGTTTAGGGTTAAGTGTTCCAACAAAAGCGTAGTCGCCACCCAGAAGCAACATGTCCTTTCTTAGGGGCCTCCCACCGGCTAATCACACGTAGTGACCAAAAGGGATACTGATAATGCAATGGATAGGGTCCCTGCATCTTGCTACTATAGCACCTTTACTGGGCGGAGACCTATAGTCTCTTCAGTAGATAGAATATGGGGTATATGGGGATCTTATTATAAGATACCCAAAGCCATATTCTATCTACGTAAGGGGGGCTATAACCCAACCCAGCTTTTTGCACCACACGCTCAGTCACTTCATTCGAACACGTCCAGAGATGATCTTCCACGCCGGCCGCCCCTTCACCAGGCGTGGTCCTGCTCTTGCAGGTTGCTAGTTGGGCATGAAGCGATGTGAACGCGGATTGTATATGTACTATAGTCTAAACTCCTAGTATCGGCCCTGTACTATAGTAGTCCCCTACATAATCCCCTATATAACCCCCCCTTAAGGAGTTTAGACTATAGCTCATATAGGGGCGACTATGAGGATCCCTTTCTCCATTCCCCACTCACATCACCCTTCCTCCAGCAAACCTTGCCAGGTTTATGACCAACCCCCCCAGCCCCCACCCCGCAACCCGTTGAATAGGCCGTGGGGGGTTATGTGCTAATAGTTGGGGCTGTGGTATATGCATTCTTTGAAAAATGAGTGCCGCCCATCATCAGAATAGGTCCTACCCCCTAAATTGATCCAGCATGGGGTATATGGGGATCTTATTGTAATATACCCAAAGCCATATTCTATCTACTCACGGGGGAGGATATGTCCTATTCTCCTGGATCCCTAAACCCTAAACCCCCTGGATCGCTCCAATAAGGCCTAGCAGTCTTCAACCAGGACGGGATGTACTTTGCGGGTGGGGATCCTAAACAGCCGTAAGTCTCCCTACTCTAAACCCCAAGTCCTGAACCCTAAACCCTAAGCCCCTAAAACCCCTAAAGCCCCTAAAACCCCTAAACCACCAAATTCCTAAACCCTTCTCAGCCTCTCCTCGACAGAAGTTTCTGCTGCAGGAAGGACATGCCAGCTCCTGGCCCCATTCCCTTCTCAAAAGCTATGGGGCCTCTCTCAGGATCCTTTAAAAAGGTTCAGAGTGTTAAGGTTCATATAGGCTAAGGTTTAGGGTTTGGGGTGCCTGGCCCCCACCTCACAGATTTTTCTTGCGAGTTGAAGCTTCCTTTCAATACCGCCCCTTCATTATCATCTCAGCCCTCACTGTCACTCTTTCCCTGGTTCAGGTTTCTACCTCCTAGATTGCCCCTTAAGTATCCTTAATCTAACAAAGCTATCACCAGATAACCTTAATTCAGGGGGACCATCGGGGTAGTACGGGGACCCGTGATCCATGGGTCTTCACCTACATCCTTCCTAAACCCTAAACCCCCAAACCCCGAACCTTAAAACCTAAACCCTCAACCCAACTCAGATCCCAACTCCAACCACCACCGCCAGAAATAACCAAGGACCTCACTTACTTGCTGCGTGGTAGCATGGAATAAGGGCATCTATGTGTGTATATATATATATATGTATACATACATAGATATGTCTAGGGCTTAGGGTTAGTGGGGAAAAGTGATATATATATATATATGTATATATGTAGGTATGTAGCCATGTATGTATGTATGCATGCTTACTCATGTACTGAAGGTTTATAGTTTGGGTTTTTGGTAAGTAGGGAACGTATATATATATATATACATATAAATCTATATATATATATATAGATATAGATGATATTCCCAAATTTCCCACTAAGCACCTGTAATAGTACTTTCGAAATTCGTATGCTTTCTAGTTTTCCGTACATAGTGCGACCCTCTTCTAAGAAGCCCCAAAAACTATACTCCTTGCCATGGGGGCCCAGAAGTATCCCCAATTTGGGAAACCCCCCATATATACCGACAAACTGGCCCAAAGTAAGGCGAGGCCACAATGTTGAGATACTCGGAGTCACGGAAGTGCCCAAGGTTTGAAGGCAAACGGTGGCAAATGACGGCAACCACATGTGAGCTATAGTCTAGACTCCTAGCATCCTCCTTAATAGCGCCTATGGCAGTCCCCTTTGTAATCCCTAAACCTTAAACCCTAACCCGCCTTTGAGGAGTCGCCTTCCGGCAAGCCGCCTGCAACCCCGCAACAAGGGAGGTCCTTGTTCTCGCCGCAAGCAGGGATGCGCCCCTCGTAGGAGAGAATTTCATGTGGGTCCTCGGCTATCCTCTCCAAGTACATCTTCACCTGAGAACAATGTTTGATGTCTCGGGTTTAGTGGTACATCTCCGTTTAACAACTCTGGGACGCTAGGGTAGGTTTGAAAGCCCTAGAAACATTATATTTGAATGGCTTTATGAGGACTATATAGGAACTAAACGGGTAACAATAATTCAAACCTACCCCTGAACAGAGCGCGTTCAACTTCTTGTTGGGTTCAACAACGGTTGACAGTACACTGGCGTGGTGCTTGGGACCCGTAGGTCCTCATATACCAGCGGGACAGGACTCTGAAGCAAGCACAACTCAGATATAAATACTGCTGTGACCCAGCAGATATGGTACGCACGCCCTTGTTATTGCCATTTCATGTCCTGTAAAAAAGGCTTCAGATTTCTGACCTCAACAGTGTTGAACTGCATCGCACATCCATCAAAGATAGCTGAAAGCAAGACCAGATCACCACGCCCTTTTGGATTGCATTTGGGGACATAGCAGCCATCGCTCGGCGGTAACGTAGAAGCCGGCAAAACTAGCATGCCGTTTCGGACTGCAGTTGGGGACATAGCAGGCATCGCTCCAAGGAAATGCAGAAGCAAAGAAAAGCTACCAATATGAGCCCTTTCCAGTCTGTAAACATCTGCAGTTTAGGATACCCCCACCCCAAGTCTCATCACCCATAGGCTTTATTGCAGCCTCAAAGGGTCGGCTCCTGACAACCTCCAAAGGACGTCATCAAAACCACCCCAAAACCCTGAACCCTGTCTTGCAACGTATGAGGGCTGGACCAGAGAAGACTTCGTGCCATTGCGCTTGCGGTACAATGCCTCAGCAACAAACCCCTTAACCCACAACCCTAAATGTAAGCCAAGTAGAAGCCCTACATATGAGCTCTAGTCTAAAGTCCTAGTTTCCTCCTTAATAACCCTTACAACAGTCTCCCATATAATACTATAGCTCATGTAAAACTATGTTAGGCGTATGGGCTCCACTGTATAGGAGGTAAGACGGCTCTCTCAACTCCCCGATGCTTAGCAAAGAACGAGGGGAATGTGTTGTAGGGACCATTATTTGGGTTGCTGTTAAGGAACTTTAATTAAGTTACCATAATGGGTACATACATATACATAGTAATTAATATGGTTTCCCCAGTATAGTAACTTAATCTCGATTCCTTAACAGCAACCCAGATATACCGGGATCATATGCGGACTACCATGGGAATCCATTCCTCCATTCCCAGGCACCAGGCAGGCCGAGCAAACTGTGAGTCGGCGTTGTGCCACACTTATTTTGCCAGGGCACCAGCAACTCGCCGCATTTCGTGCAAAGGACCGCAACTTTGGCGTAGTTGTCCTGAAGTCTCTGTCTGAGCTTGTCATGAGGCTGAGTGGGCTTCCTACGACTTGTAAGCTTTGCGCATCTGCAGGAGGTTGCGCAATCCGCTTTCTTCTTACCAAACATGGCACAAGTATGAGTCCAGGGTAAAGGGCATTCCAGAAATAGGGCCCCCAAGGGTATGGTGAGCTCAAAGTCCGAGGTGGGTTGCATAGCGTTGAAGAGGCCCTGAACCCTTAACCCCCTTGACCCCGATTGCTTCCACGTCTCCACGGCGCTTCCGCGCCGTGGGGCCGCCAGTCTTCTGACTGCCGAGCCTCGCCGCAGAACTGTTTCGGATTTTGGGCTTTGGGGTTTAGGATTTAGGGGTCTAGGGTTTAGTGTTTAGGGCTTATGAGTGGGAATACATAAGCTAGTACATTCGTGCATGTAACTATAGATGTGGCTATACTCTAGTCCCTTCGCCTCGTGTTTTGGGTGTAGGCCCTCGGGCCCAGGAGTTTTCCAAACCAGCCCCGGTTCCATTCATCCCCTAACATGGAGCTTTGTATTGGGGCCCCCGTATTTTGGGACACTACCATAATACCCCGAGAGTGAAAGCCATGTGTCTCTGCTTTGCATGCCCCCAATAGAGTGAAGCTAAGCACCAAGCAGAGAAGTGCAGGCAACAAATACCCGAATTCAGATATCACAAATCGGGGAAACTAGAAACGTAAACCCTGACATCATGGCGACCCAAATGCATGATAGAGATCTGTTACGTTTGCGAGTTCTTTGTTTTAGGAAGGATGATATCTGCTTGATTACAGGGTAGACGCCTTTAGGTGCAGGATTCAAAGACGGGCAGACAAAATATACTTCAGGGACCAGAGAGAGAGGAAGATGCTTGGCATTCTGACCCAGAGTTTGGAGCTTTCAAGCCTCAGGGATCCTACGTCGAGGTTCATGCAAAGGGAAGTCTCGCATGTGGGGATCGCGGGAAATGATTTTACACAACCGACCGAGTCCGGAGATATAGGATACAGAAAGAGGCCTGGCAGCTGTTCTGGGCTGTATACCTGAATCCAGTACAGCTTCCACATGATCACTTTATTTGATACCGCAGAAATCCTGAAGTATTGAGTAACTAAGGCTGTTGGGCAATTCAGCGCTGTCAGGCTGTGAGGCAGCGAGACCCTTGGGCAGAAGCGGGATTCTGAAAGGCAGGTTCCCCTCGAACAAGAAGCTCCCCTCAAAGAGAGATAGTCTTGCTTCTGCTAGTGGCGGGTTGCTGTTAAGATACGTAGATTAACTTCCCATGGTACGCTACATGATAAACGAAAAGCCTTCCTCACAAGCTATGGCCCTGAACGCGACGAGGTGGTTTTGGCTGAGATTTATCAGATCGTAATTCTCTTCTACCGGGCTACGTTAAACATCTACTCCTTCAAAAAACCTCCCCTCGATCTTGTATAAGCCCTAAATCCTAAGCCCAAAGCCCAAACCCTGGTTGAGTTCCTTGTAACAGAAATCTCTCTTAAGTTTCATAATAATAGCAGTCTAGGTTGTATGGTTCAGGGTTATTGGTGGAGGTTCTAGGGTTGCCCCTACCTAAGCCCTAAATCCTGAATCCTAAACCCACAACCCTCAGCCCCTAAACCCTCAACCCTGAACCCTATATATATACATATAACCCCTATACAATCCCTATAGTTTCCATTTTCTTTTCCATCATCCCTATATGACCCTCAACCCTAAACCCCTTAAGGCCTGCTGGGCGTGGGAGGCCGCGAAGCGCCGGCCCGGCAACGGCCGGCGAGAGGAGGCCGGTAAGCCACATGGTTTGGGGTTTCAGGGTTTTGGGTCTTAGGGCTTTGGGTTTTAGGGTTTTGGGTTTTAAGGTGTTGGGTTTTAGGGTTTGGGTTTTGGATTTGGGTTTTAGGGTTTTGGGTTTTTGGGTTAGGGTTTTGAGTTTTAGGGTCTAGGGGTGTTCCAATATGAAAGATAAGAACCCTTCCATGTAGGCCTGCTTTGAAGGCTTTGAAGCTCATTTCGGCTCAGGGTTGAATGTTTAGGGTTTGGTATTTTCAGCCTTTGTAGGCTCGGGGTCAAGGTGTCAGGTTTGAGTTGGAGGCTTGGTGGTCTATCCCCCGGCAACTTGAACATTTGGACAAGTGCCTACCTCACAGGCTGCTAGAAGCACTCACGAAATGGAAAAGGGTGCAGGGGCATTGGCTTATTCTCTTTTCGGGACCCTGGGGATGAGTTTAGGGTGAGGGAGGTAGGGCGTTAGGGGTTGAGTTTCGGTTAAGGGCTTAGGGTTGGGCTTGGGTGTTGTTCGAGTGGTAGGAATGGATTTAAGCCCATATGCATTTAAGGGGAACTAGGGGGACATGCAACCTGTAGGAAGTGATTATAAGGGGATTTACAGGAACTAGGAGCTATTTCGATGCTGGGAATTGCCCACGTTCAGCTTCGGGTGCATGACAATAGGGAGGTTTTCTGTCACAGCTTCAACCCACACCCTCTATATAAGAATCATATGGTAAATATAATTCCTACTTTAGGTGCTTAGGTTTAACCCAGACCCGCGATAAATAAACCCTCTCCCCGTAACAGGAATTATGATAGGGATCCTATTAAGGCCCTTGAAAGGAAGAGGTTTATTTTATTCACGGGTCAACATTTCCAAGAAACCTCTTGGTGCTGAGAGTAGCTCTAGCCAAAGCTGTCTCTAAAACGGTCCAGGTCCCAAGTCGGTCAGCTAAGGGTTTAGGGCTGAAGGGCCATGCGGCTTTCACCACACTTCTATAGATTATTACCAGGGGATGCGAGAAGAGATCCCTGCAAAAGCCCCTGCATAACCCTCCAACATAAGATAAGTTCAATTTTCGGTTCCCTTTTGCCATTCTTAAACCCAAGACCTATAGATTTTACCCTTGGGCCATTTGAGCCCTAGACCTTAAATTTGCCCTACATCGTGGTTTCCATATGTCTTTTCCATTGCCCAGCAAGGATTCCGATGGCAGTGCCTCAAGCAGAAGATCATGGGTTCAGGGTTTAGGGTTGAGGGTGTAGGGTTCACATATGAGCAACAGTCGATTTTTCCAGATAACTAATGGAAACTACTATATTGGAAAATCAAATGGAAAAGAAAATGGGAAATGAAATGGAAACTGGGATTATAGGGATTAAGATTTCCGAGATAATTACTCCACATGGCTTCCTTATTAAGGTATATTGTTCAGGAACTGTACTAAACTACCAAAGAGACCCCTATGTCCCCTCATAGTAAGTTAGATAGTGACCACAGCTCGTGTAGCAAACACGGCAGAAGTAACGGTAGCTAGGGGTACTATATTATGCTTTATTCGGTTCATTAACCTACTGACTAAGCCTCCCTGACCTTCAAGCAAGGGGCTCACGGTTCAGAGTTGTTTGGGTTCCAGGAGTTAGAAGCTTATGTTCGCAGGCCTAGGTGCCTGAACTGCGAAATTTGCTATGCCGTTCCTGTTTCGTAGTGGTTGATATGATCCTGAAAAGGACTGCATGAATTCATCAACCTTCCACGTTGAACACGGCGCGCTTTTGTCCAAGGCCCCCTGTACTTTCAGGGATGGGAAAATTGGTGGCGCACGGCCAGAAACTTGCAGAAGTTGATGAAACGGTGTGGCCAGTGCAAAGATCCTACAGTGTTCTTACTCTAGAACCTAAACCCCAACCCTAAACCCTGAAAACCCTAAAACTTGACAGTGCGCATGAGCTTGGCCAGCTTGAGATCTAGGGACATTCAACAAAGATTCCTCTCAGTTCTTAATTGAGCAAGAGGTAGCAATGTTAGCACGCCAGACAGTCACGAAATCAGGGTTTCTATAAGTTATGCAACATAGATCTTCATATCATATAATGCGTGTTCTAGGGATCCGAAGAGGAGACCCCTGACATCTTGGACAAAGACCAAACCCTAAACCCCAAACAAGTCCGCCTGCTAAAAACCAACATTCCCTGGATAATTGCGAATCTTGCTCCTGATTGGGCTGCTATTGGTTTAGGGTTTAGGCTTGTGCGTGGCGTGTTGGATTTCAGTATACGAGAAGTCAGACATAAACAATAACCGAGGATCAGAATAAAGCTAATCGTTGCTGTCAGGGGCAAGAGATGAACAAAGGTTTGAGGGAGCTTGCATGGGGTTCGTCATGATTCTCTGGCCAAATCCCTAAGGACCTCTGAGTGGCTAGGTTGCAGCGCGCTTGGTCGCGCGAACGCTCTTTGGCATGGAAGCTCTGTACTTCTGGATAACCTCCATGCAGACATGGGCAGCATACTAAGACCACTGCCAGGATTAGGGCTTTGGGTTTAAGGTATCTCCCAATCAAGGGTTCCTAGAAATCACCCAGTAGTAGTATAGGTTATCATCCTGTGGTTCTTCTTTGTCCAGATTCTCCAAGGCGTCTGGCTAGAAAAGAAGGGTTTCAGTGGGTCCCGCTGAACTTGGGGCTTTGGGTAAAAGCCTCGACTATATGAAACAAATGCTTAAACATCACATGAAAAACCCAAAGGGGCCCCTTTAAAGATCTTTGAAAAGGCGACCATACCAGCTTCCATGTTTGCGTGGGCGAGGGTAGACAATCCCATGCAAAGAAAAACATCGGAACGATTTTGCAGTGAAGAGGGATGTTTTCAACTTAGCCCTAAACCCTAAACCCTAAACGGTGGGCTAGAGGTCTGGTTTAGGGTTCAGGGTTTAGGGGAATGTCCTCATTGAACTTGAGAGGCTCTGTTGAAATTCAGGTGACACTTGAGGTCCAGGGTTATAGGGATCATGGAACAGTAAATGGGCACTACTATAGTATAGGGTTTAGGGCTGCGCTCTTACTGACCCGTACAATGCTCCCCTATACAATCCCCCATCCAACCCCCTTGAAGGACTTTGGACTATAGCTCATTTGGCTTTGCCGTTTCTTTCCAGGTCGATTCCCCGCTATTCCAACAACATCTCGGAGGCTCCTGGGAACCTCCCATCCCAACATTCTAAACGTCAAGGCAGCAAGTAGCGGAATCAGGTAGCTCAACCGCATATGTCAGCATTATGCCCCTATCGACCCCTAAACATTGAGTAGTGCTTATTATATCCACCCTACAGTCAACTCTAAACTCTGAACCCTAAAAGCTTAACCCTAAACCCTATGCCATAGTAGTTTCCAGTTTCTCTTCCATCATCTCTATAACCCTGAACCCTAAACCCTAGGCCCTCGATCCTAACCCCCGCCTATACCCCTAAGCCCTAACCCCCTAAACCCTAAGCCCTAAACCCCCAAATCCCCAAAACCCTGAGCCCTAAACCCCAAACACCATTCCCAACCTCGTCATGAAGCCGCGGGCCGTTCTCAGCGCACCACTGGCGCTTTGCTTCGAGGTCCAGGCCCTGAAAGCACTTGTTCGGTTAGGTTCTAGGGTCCAGTGTTTACGGTTTAGGGTTCTTTTTTGTTTTAGGGTTTAGGTTTTAGGGTTCAGTGTTTACGGTTTAGGGTTCTTTTTTTGTTTTAGGGTTTAGGTTTTAGGGTTCAGTGTTTACGGTTGAGGGTTCTTTTTTTGTTTTAGGGTTTAGGTTTTAGGGTTCAGTGTTTACGGTTTAGGGTTCTTTTTCCCCACCTTCGCAGTGGGGTTGTTAGATTTTAAAGTAGACGTTGTCCTCGCCCGACTGGAAGCTGACTTTAGTGACCAACCACCAAGTATCCCTGCAGTGCCCAACCATCAAGTATCCCTGCAGTGCCCAACCAATGAATATCCCTGCAATGCTTCACGGATGTGCCCAACCGCAAAGTATCCCTGCAGTGCCCAACCACCAAGTATCCCTGCAGTGCCCAGCCGCAAAGTATCCCTGCAGTGCCCAACCACAGGGTATCCTTGCAGTGCCGAGCCGCAGTGTATGCCTGCAGTGCCCAACCACCAAGTATCCCTGCAGTGCGCAACCACCACGTATCCCTGCAGTGCCCAACTGCAGAGTATCCTTACACTGCCAACCGCAAGGTATCCCTGCAGTGCTCAACAACTAAGTATCCTTGCAGTGCCCAACCGCAAAGTATCCCTGCAGTGCCCAACTGCAGAGTATCCCAGGTATTCCTGCAGTGCCTAAGCGCAGAGTATCCCTGGAGTGCCCAACAGCAAAGGATCAATATTCTTGCAACGCATTTGCAGTGCTGCAAGGAAGACAGTTGAGGGGGGGCAGGGAAACGTCACACTTCTTGTGCAATAACGGCTTTGGGGTGGGGATGCTCGAAGTAAATAAGAATTTTCAGAAGGCTATATATATATATACATATATATGTAGGTTCGAGATTCAAGCTTTCTAGATTCGCATTGCTGTTACAGCTGGGCTCCTGCTATCTTGATTTGTCCTGTACACTGGTCACGCGTTAGGTATTTTGCTTATGGGTTCAGGTGGGCTTCGGTGAGAGAATTGCACAAGCACACCATGCCATCTCTGTGATGTCTAGGTTCAATGCTAGCACCGCGGGTAGGAAAGTTTTGGCTGCGATTGCCCCTTATAACCAGCAGAGGGCGAGGCCGTATAGCTGGTCAAAGATTGTAGATGCATATCTGGTAACTTTTAAAGGAAGCCCTTCCCACTTCATGCAAACAATGGCCGGTGCCCCAACATCATTTGCTAAGCCTATCGCCCCAGGTTATCAAAGCACAGAAAAGCATACTAGCAGGCAGTAGGGAATAAAGGAGTATATTATACAGGGATTGTACGGAGGGATCATATTCGGTTATTCCCCACAAGATCCAGGTGTTATCATCGTAATAATAAGAATAGTTGCAACGGCAAGAGCTTTAGAAATAGCAATGGTCGTGGTAAGGGTGCCAATATGGGAATTCTGCAATCTTACATGATGAGCCAATAAGCCTGAGCCTGAAATCCCAACCTCCATATGGGGGCTTTCAAGCTATCAGGGGTTCTTGTGTGACGGGTGCCAAACACGTCATTGGGTACCTCTAGTAGTGCCCATATGATCCCTGAGTCAGGAGGTGATAGTTCCATAGTCCTGCGTCGTACTCCCTATACTACCGGATGCCTCCCAAGTCCCTACACTTGCCCTTATATCCTGTTCATCTGGGTTGTTGTTAAGGAACTTAAATTAAGTTACTATATTGGGGAAACCCTATTACTTACTATATATACCCATTATGGTAACTTAGTTTAAGTTCCTTAACAGAAACCCAGTTATATCCTGTTCATTCTTCAGTACGAACCACCACTGAACATTGAGCCAGGCAGGTCGGAAAGAGGCAGTGCAACTCTTGCTGAAGGCTTCAGTTCTGAGACTGCCAAGTGGAAGACGTCATCTGAAGGGTTTTAGGGATTTAGGGTTCAGAGTTTAAGGATTTAGGGTTCAGGGTTTAGGGATTTAGGGTTGAGGGTTTCAGGATTTAGGGGTTATATAGGGATTACAGGCGTTATATAGGGATTAGGGGCGTTATATAGGGATTCTAGGGGTTATATGGGGATTCTAGGGGTTTAATATAGGGATTCTAGGGGTTATATAGGGATTATAGGGGATATATAAGGATTATAGGAATTATATAGGGATTATAGGGGGTATATTGGGGTTATAGCGGGATAATGGAAAATCAAATGGAAGCTACTACTCAGGGTTTAGGGTTGAGGGTTTAGCGTTGAGGGTTTTAGGGTTTTAGGGTTTAGGGATTAGGGTTGAGGGTTTAGGGGTTAGGGGTTTAGCGTTTGGGGTTGAGGGTTTGGGGTTGAGGGTTTGAGATTTATAGGGGTTATATAGGGATTATGGGAGTTATATAGGGGTTATAGGGGTTATATAGGGATTATAGGGGTTATATAGGGATTATAGGCGCTATATAGGGATTATAGGCGTTATATAGGGATTATAGGGGATATATAGGGATTGTAGGCGTTATATAGGGATTATAGGGGCTATTTAGGGATCATAGGGGTTATATAGGGATTATAGGGGGTATATTGGGGTTATAGCGGGATAATGGAAAATCAAATGGAAACTACTACTTAGGGTTTAGGGTTTAGGGTTAAAAGTTTAGGGTTGAGGGTTCAGGGTTTAGGGGTTCAGAATACTTGCGGAAGGGGGGGGGGAATATGTGAACTTCTTATATAGGGATTATGTAGCGATGTCATTCCTTTATTCCCTACTAGTCCCCAGTAAGTTCAGGGGTTGGGGAGTTTAGGGTTTAAGGTTTGTTTTTCAGCACCTCTTTTACCCGTAGACATTGACTCGCACGTTTCGGCGTTTGTTATTGTTTCTGGCGGATTGTCCGCTTCCAGCGGCAATAAATCCTGAAAAGATTCCGGCGTGTTTTTGCTGGAAGTGCTTCGGAATATGGGTACTTAGGACCGTTCGGGCATATCTAATCCTGTAGCTCCGATCTCCTACACCTCTTGCACCCTCACGTCTCAATCTTGTATACCGAAACCGTGGCTGCCGTGACCCGGAAAGCCACGCTCAGTCCTGTCCCTACTACCACAGCTCCTTCAATACCAGGACATTCTCCACCAAACAAGCATGAAACCCTAAACCCTAGAGGTTTAGGGTTTAGGGTTTAAACGGGCTGTGGTTTTTAAAGGGCCTTTTTGTTGTCTTCCATGCTTGCTTGGGGAAGTGCATTGCTCTCCCTGAAGCCCAGTGGCTTGCGCAAAGCCATGAGCACATCCTTCTGAGACACCTGCGCTATACCAACAGAATTTCACCACAACTGCGAAACACTTAGATTTAATCAGGGTTTATTAGAGTTTGGGATTTAGGAGAACATTGCCTGAATTTTCGCCTAGTCTCCAGAATCTGAAAACTATCTACCCTGTGGGGATTTCCACATGCTCGCACCTAAACCTCTTCCTACAGTTGAGGCACGGAATTCTGCATGATCCTAAGTACAAGTATACTGTAGCACCATAATTCCTGTGGTTTTAGATACATAGGGTCATGTGGGAGTTTGTCCGTCAATCTATATACACCCTAAACCCACACCCTATACTTTGGTGGATCCCCCACCCAGTAATAGTGACTATAAGGGATAACCAGGATTATGTTAGGGCCCTCCTATATTCCTATTATACCCCACTATTACAGGGTGGGGGTACTCCTAACCTATACCTGCGATTTGGGTACTTTGAATCTTAAAGGCGTCAGGAAGGTTCGTGGGAGGTTTAGGGCTTAGGGCTTTAGGGTTTAGAGTTTAGGGTTCAGGCCCGAGGGCTTTGGGGTTGAGAGTGTTAGGGTTTCGGGTTGTAGGGTTTAGCGATGCATACGCAGCCCAACGACTCTGATTTCGTGAGTGCCAAGGGGAAAAAAGAAAAAAGGCAAAGTCGCACTTGAACCCTACACATCCCAGACCCCCAACCCTAGCTGTGACCCTAAACCCAAAATCCAAGAACAAAATACTGTAATCCCAAGCCTCCCGCCGCGACCGTCAACCCGAACTCACTGACCCTCAACCTAAACAAATCACGTCCCAACGTACGATTCAAATGCCCACCCAGAAGGTCCAAGCCCTTTAAAGGGGATATTTTTGGTAAGGGTATGATTATTAGGTACTTGGACCCTTAGGCCCATCTCACGTTCTCTCCTTCTTGATTTGATCATCCATGGTTGGGGAGACGCCGTTGCAGGCTAAACCCTAAAGTCGAGAGGCACTATTAGTCTAGGGTTTAGGGTTTAGGGTTTAGGGTATATTCAGCTTTAATAAGGAGACTCCCAAGTAAAAAGGGGAAAAAGGGTACTAATGGGGTACCTAGTAGTCCAACCCCCTAAACGCCAAATCTGTGAACCCTAATTCCCAGACTCTGAGCCCTACAAGCCAAACCTCTACAAACCTTAAACCCTAAATCATGGAACCTAAATCCCCAAAACCCTAAACAATAAGACCTGTATGTCCCAGCAAAACCGAGTTTGGTAGTTGATCAAGAACCGTCTTCCCATAATGGCCATTATGAAACAACTTCCCCTAGAAAATTCCTCATAGACCCCCCTATGTGGCCCCAGACCCTAAATCCCGAATCCCACGAACCACATTATTTTTTTTAAAGCCTATACGCGGTTTTAACAACCTATTCACATCTCCGTCACTATTTCCCAAAGAAAATAACATAAATTCACATGAGCTATGGCCTACACTCCCAATATCCCCCTTAATAGCCCCTTTAATACTCCCCTAAATAATCCCTTATATGCCCTTGTAGGACTATGGCTCACATGGGTTCTACTAGGGAACAGCTTAGGAACTATACTAAGCCACCCGAGGGGCCCGTATCCACGCAGGCCTGACCCTTCCCAGCCCGATCAAGAAGGCCAAAAAGCTTCCGTATGCCCTCCTGAAGGGTTTCGGTTCTATTCTGGGGTTTCATATGGTATTTACGGGTTGGGGTTCAGAGTTTTTAGGGCTTAGGCTTAGGGTTAGGGCTATTTAGGGTTTATAATGAGAATGGAGAATCAAGCGGAAAAGAACGTGGAACATGAAGGTCCTCTAGGTCGGCTTGGGCGTTTCCAGCCTGGCAGAAGTTCAGCTGTTTCATTGCCCTGCTTGAGGGTCGAGAGGAGTAAGTAATAGTACGTAGGTTATTCGATGCGGATAACAGAGCGGTTGCTATGTGGCTAATAATAGGAGTTATAAGGAAACTTACTATCCTCTCCGGACCTTTCAAGTAAGGAGCAATCGCGAGAAATTTTCGCGCCTCAAAAATTGTCGCCTATATAGCCTATGTATCTTTATCTCTCTCTCTCTCTCTCTTTCTCTCTCTCTCTCTCTCGCGTTTTCTGTTTATACACACGCAGAGCAGAAAACAATAGTCCCAGAGGTAGCCTGAATGTTCTTGAATATCTGAAACCCTCATGGGGGGTCTCTCAAAACTAGGGGTCCCTTTTGGGGGTCCCCCACAATAAGGATTATCGTATTTTGGGGTCTATACGAAGGTCCCCTTATTTTGGGAAACTACCATGTCTGGGTACTTCGTCCTGACGGGGTGTTGCATGCTACACCTCGAACACGCCTTCGCATTCGCCGTCTGCTGTAGCGGTTTTGGCCCTCAAGCTGAACCCTGAACCCTAAACCCAAACATAAACCCTAACCCCGCCGTAGGCCAGAACACCAACATCCAAACCATGAACCCTCAGATCCTTACCCTAGGGCTTAAGATTTTGGGGTTTTGGGCTTAGGTGTTGAGGGTCTAAAGTTTTGGGGTTTAGGGCTTAGGCGTTGAGGCTTAGGGCTTCGGGGTTGAAGGTTGAAAGCCTTGTCATGCAAACCTCCAAAAAATCCCGTCTCGACCCGATGATGAAGAAGAATGTATACCTAAACCCCAGAAGTATGTAAAATAATAGCCCTAAACCCCTAAGAATAGCCCTAAGGGCCATTATTTTACATACTTTTGGGGTCCAGGTAACCAAAACCAAAACCCTGAACCTGAAAATCCCTGAATCGCCTGTAGACCTTTTGTTAAGGGACCTAAGGGCAAACTGCATACATATGCACACACACACAGATATACATATTTATATATAAATATACACATGTCTAATCATAGTCATATGGGAACCCTAAACTCCAAGTCCTAAATCGTGTATCCGTATATACATATATAACAACATATTACATACATATATGTATCGCAGAAAAGGTACTAGATATAATACGCGATATAAAATATCATGGCATCACATATTTTCATCGAACTATAGTCTAAAATCATATCATATATTTGTATGAAATAATGTAACTCAGAGGCCTCCTGTCGTGGGGGCTGCGCCCGCGCCGCCTCCGCTCGGAGTTCCTCCTAAGAAGGCTTCGAAGCTTAGGGGCAGGGGAATACGAACAGGGGGAAATTGGGGGTGGGGCCCCTTTTAGGGGTTTCTGAGGGGTATAAAGGATACATGGCAGTTTCCAGAAATAAGGGGACTCCAATTTAGACCCCCAAATACTCGTCCTTGCTATTTGGACCCCTGACAGGTACCCCCAATTTTGGGAGGGTTTAGGAGTTAAGGATTAGGTTTTAGGGCTTAGAACTGCTCAGCGGAAACTGGGTTCCTTCAAAGGGGTTATCAGGGACGTAAAGGTGTTTAGGGAATAGGGCTTGTCGGGATTTGGGGTTCATGGCGTTTAGGGCTCAGGGTTTGGAAGTTTATCAAAACATGGGGGCCAAGGGACCCTTGGGATATACAGGGATTTGGGGGAGATTCTAATATAGGGATTATGTTGATGAACTGCCACATGTGAAACTCCAGTCCCTTTAACGCGGTTAAAAGAGACATAGTGGGTATCCATAATATAAGGTTCAGGGATTAGGTTGTAGGCTTCATAGAGTAGATAGGGTTTAGGGATAAGGATTTACCCTCTCCGAAACTAAGAGGAAACTCCATTTAGCCCTTTACCCTTTACCCTTTACCCTAAACCCTAAACCCCGTGTTAATTTGGAGGAAAGCAGTTCTGAGAGGAGGCTAGCTTCCAACTGGTCTTACGGGCTTGAGACAACTTGGGATACAGGAGTGGGGTTCGGGTCTATGGTTTAATGATATGGAGCTTAGCTTAGACGTTTAAGGTTTGGGGTTTAGAGTTTGGAAGGTTCGAGTTTGCGGATTAGGGGCTGCAGCAACTTTATATGAGCTATAGTTTTAATTCCTAGCATCCCGCTTAATAGCCTTAGCAATCCCCTGCATGATCCCCTTTCAGAAGTTTAGACCCTAAACCCTACACAACCCCCTTTGAAAAGTTTAGATTACAGCTCATATTGTTTCAGGTTCGGCGGAGTAAGGCGCTGGACGTCAGGCCTTCAAGGCTTAATGTTTCCTCATCCAATCCCTAAGGGTCCAAGGACCCAAATGATGGGGTTTCAGGGCCCAAATACCATTCATAGTATTCGGGCTCTAAAACACGATTATTTGGGTCCTTGGACCCTTATATAATCCCCATATATCCCTATATATCCCCCTATAACCCCTTTAAAGGGGCCCCAAAACCCCATTATTTGGGTCCTTGGACGCTTAGGGAATGTATTTGTTCCCTCTGCTTTTGTTGCTGTTTGCGTGCTTGCAGCGCATGCTTCCTGCGAAGCAGGGAAGGACGGGTTTGCTGAGGGTCCTCTGTCTTATTGGGGGTTAGGGTTTAGGGTTTCGGGCTTGGGGTTTAAGGTTTAGGGTTTAGAGCTTAGGGTTTAGGGCTTAGGGTTTAAGGTATAGGGTTTAGGGTTTAGGGTTTGTAGGGAAAAAGGGATATAGTTCCCAATATAACCCCCATATAGTCTATTCCCTTATTCCCTTCTAAGCCTTAACTCCTAACCCTATATATTATATTCCCTCAGATTTGTCTGTCTGGCTTTGTTCTGCGGGACTTCTGTGTGGCCGGTTTTGGAGAGAAACCTAAACTCTATGAACCCCAATACCCCTTAGCCACTCTACCCTGAACAGCAAAAAAGCTAAGCCCTACATAGCCCCAAACCTTAAACCTTAGATGCAAACCCTGAACCCCAAATCACGCCGAAAGCCTGCCCCTATGTGCTATATAACTAACCTTGAACATCGTTTAGGTTGCTTTTCAAGAAAGCTGCAATCCTTGCCCACGGCCCTAGACCCTATAAACACTAAGGTTTAGGGTTCAGGAAGTAGGGTTTCAGGTTCAGGGTGCAGGTACTCAAATACAAAAGCTTTTTAGGTGCCCAAGACCATCCAGATTGCGGTATGTGAGGGCCTATTTATGGGGCATGACCCTTGAACCCTAGACACACCTATATATCCCTAGAACCCATTTGAAGCCCACGTTATCACCTCAACATTTGGGCACTAGGACCCTTCGCCTTCAAAGCTCAACCCTAAACCCTAAAACCCAAACACCTAAACCCTAGGGATCCATGTATGTAAATTATACCTTCATTGGGCCCCAAAATCTGTAAATATTACCTACAGTGAGCTATGTGAATCCCTAGAGAAACCCTGAACCCCACACCCTAAACCCTAAACCCTAAACCCTAAACCTAAAACGCCTCGCCTCACTCTGGGCTGGAATGAGCAAGGATGGACCGCCTCAACAGCTCGCAGCTTAGAAGTGCACTGTTGGGGAAGTTAGGGGCTAAGGGGTTAGTTTAGGGTTTAGGGTTTAAGGTTTAGGTTTTGGGGGTTGGGGTTTAGGGTGTAGACGTCCAAGGTTTGGGGCTTTGGAGTTTTTATGTGGGTTTTGTGGCTTTAGGGTTTGGGGTCAAAGGTTCCCTGAACGCACCGAAAAGTGTAGAACTCTGCCTTTGGAGCTAGTTTTGGGCTTTGGCCAATTAATGTGCCTACTCTTAGGGTCAAGCTAAGGGTTCAGATTGAGAGTTTGGGGATCAGGGGCTAGGGGTTTGAGGGTTTTAGGGTTCAGGTTTCAAGGCTACAAAATTTGCCATCCAGACAAGAGCTCGTTTAAGGGATCTGAAAGTTTCAGGGGTGCAGGGTTCAGGGTTTAGGGGTTTAGGGTTGAGGGCTAAGGTTTTCCTGCACTTTCTGGATGAATCTGAATCTACCATCCAAAAAGGGGGCTACTTAAAGGCGTATGAAGGTTGCACGGGTCAGAGGGGTTGGATGGAACGAACCGTGCACCACGCAGAATCCCTGAAGAAGATGTCCTCTTGAGGGTTTGGGGTTTAAGGTTTTAGGGTTTCAGGGTTTGTCCTCCACATCTTCACGAGACCATGCCAGTCGTGGGGCCAAGCCCTAAACACAGAACCCTGAGACCTCAAACTACAGACCTCCTCCCTGGGCATCCCGGCATAGAACAGAGGTAATCTTGGGCTCTTTATTGATTTTCCATAGGATTTTTCGAGAAGACCCTAAACCCTAATTCTGTGGGTTCAAGACCTTAAGAATTGAATTCCCAACCCAACCCTCCAGACCCAAATCAACCACCCAAGATCCGAAGTCTAAACCCCAAGAAGCTAACCCAAATACTCCTAAACCCTAAACCCAACTCAACCCTAAAACCGAAAGCCTAGAATCCTAAAACCTTAATCCCTACACCCTCACACCCCAATCCCTAAATCCTACACCTAAAAGCCTAATTCCTTAAGTATAAGGGTCTAAATGCCCAATAGTCATTTACTTGCCTAAAACCTCTGTACCATAATTAACGCTACCCCCAGCTCAACTACCGAATGATTGGGTACTCGGACTCTCAAGGAAAGCCTAAAACCCTAATCCCTACACCCACACACCCCTAATCCCTAAATCCTACCCCCTGAAAGCCTTAAACCCTAAACCCTAATCCTTAAACCCTATAGTTGACCCCCAAAAACCCTAAACCTAAACCCTAAACCTAAACCCTAAACCTTCCGTTGCCTGGCCCATCCTTTGCGGCCTTTGCGGAGGCGTCCACTGACTGTAGGAGGGCCAGGGATTCCTGTTTACCACTTTCTTAAAATCATGTTTATTGCTTTTTTCAGTGTTGATATAGGGGTTTTATGGGGGGTAATGGGAAAGAAAGTGGAAACTACTATTTAGGGGTTTTGCGTTTAGGGTTTAGGGTTTTAGCGTTTGGGGTTTTGGGGTTTCAGCTTTTCAGGGCTCAGAGGTTTCCAGCGGGCCCCAAATAGTTCTGATAAGGAATACGAAGCCAGGGGTTCTTGGAGAGTCTGTGCTATCTGGGGGTTCTGGGGAACCATAAACCTTACTGTAAACCCTATTGAACGGGTGTGGGGTACCTTTGTTCGCATGGATTGGGGGGAAGCTTAGGTCTGAGGGCTTATGACCCTGAACCCTACTCCCTAAAGCCTTACCCTAGGGATCCCTGTATACAAACAATCCTTACATTGGGCTTTAAAGTCTGTAAACATTACCTACATTGCGCTATTTGGATCCCGACCCCTAAAAGGGACCCCTAATCCCATTACCTTATATAACCCTTATACAGGCTCTACATACCCCCTTTAATAACCAGGTAGTAGCCATATTACCCCCAATAAGCTACAAGGGTCCCCATTAAGGGTCCCTCCTAAAGCCCCTAGATAGTACATACGGTAATGCCTGGACCTATAAGTGGAAGCTATTTGCTCCAAGCCTCGCAACGTTGGGGTTCAGGTACTTCCTGACACCCTGCACCCCCAAATCCTAAACCCTCAAGGCTGACCCCCCAACCCCAAACCCTCAGCCCGCAACCCTTAACCCCATTATAACCTCAACCCTAAACCCTAAACCCTATAGTAATTTCAATTCTCTTCTCCATTATCCCAATATAACCCCAATCCCCCACCCTAAACCCTAAACCCTAAACCCCATTATTATAGCCAGTGGAGAGGCACCCTAAACCCTAAACCCTAAACCCTCAAACCCTAAACCCTAAAACCCTAAACCCTTAACCCTAAACCCCTAAATCCTAAACCTCAAACCCTAACCCCTNNCCCCTAAACCCTCAAACCCCTAAAAGCCTCCTGTCTCTTCTGATTGCGCAGCTCTTGTCGCTGCTGCTCTTTATCCTGACAAAGGCCGCTATGGGTGTATAGGATTTAGGGGGTTTAGGGT
>CAJNIZ010012314.1:23598-39854 GCA_905231905.1 Symbiodinium pilosum | reverse complement strand
TGCAGGGCCCAACCGACAAGTATCCCTGCAGTGCCCAACCGCAGAGTATCCCTGCAGTGCCCAACCGCAGAGTATCCTTACACTGCCCAACCGCAAAGTATCCCTGCAGTGCTCAACCACTAAGTATCCTTGCGGTGCCCAAACGCAAAGTATCCCTGCAGTGCCCAACTGCAGAGTATCCCTGCAGTGTCCAACCACCAAATATCCCTGCAGGGCCCAACTGAAAAGTATTCCTGCAGTGCCCAAGCGCAGAGTATCCCTGGAGTGCCCAACAGCAAAGTATCAATATTCTTGCAGCACATTTGCAGTGCTGCAGGGAGACAGTTGAGGGGGGGCAGGGAAACGTCACACTTCTTGTGCAATAACGGCTTTAGGGTGGGGATGCTCGAAGTAAATAATTTTGTTTTAGGGTTTAGGTTTCAGGGTTCAATGTTTATGGTTTAGGGTTCTTTTTTTGTTTTAGGGTTAAGGGTTTAGGGTTCAGTGTTTGCATTGGTATACGGTTGTCGGCTCGGGGTAGAGGTTTTGGGCTTGGGAGCTGGGAAGTGTGATCTCTCTCTGTAGGGATACCGTTGGGTATCTCGGGGAGGGATGCTCCTCTTGAGGCCTCTGCAGTAGAAAGATCCTGGTTTAGGGTTTAGGGTTTAGGGATGGTTGCTGCAAAGCTTGGCAGGGCTCATTCTCGGCATAAGGCAGCTGTACAGCATGTGAGGCTCGACGTGTGAAAATTGGATTCGCATTTTTTGAGAAGTTCCCGCAACAATGCAAGCCTGCTGGAGGTTTCGGCGCCCTAAACCCTAGACTCCTAAATCCCAAGCCCTAAACTCCTAAATCCTAAGCCCCCAAACGCTAGACCCTAAACCTAAACCCCAATGGATGAGAACTTTTGTGCCGAACGCATCGCACGAGCCTCCGTCTGCTGGTCAACAACCTTCAGCACCGCCGTGGAACCCATCTCTCGATTTGCAATGACAACCTCGGAATATTTATGGAGTATACATTGGGGTTAAATAGGGATGATGGAAAAGAAAATGGAAACTACTATTTAGGGTTTAGGGTTTAGGGGTTGGAGGGTCAGGGGGACTTAGTAAGTGGGTTAATAATGTGGATAATTATAGTGTTACTATATGGGTTATAGGGTTGTTAAGCCGGACTTACTAAGTCCCCCTGACCCTCCAAGCATTGACAGACGGACAAACCAAATTATCATGAATCCGTGAGGGTCTGGATTGAGTTTGTTGATTGCGTTGTTCGGGGTGGACCAGTTTGATTTAAGATTGACTCGAATTGAGCGGCAACGACGATTAGAGTCTAGTGCTTGTGTCCCTCGGAGCGCTATTCACAAGGAGAGCTTCCAAAATCTTACGCTCCGTGGTGTGGTCTACAAACAATTAACAACTTCAGATAACTGTCTACTCCGGCTAAGCCAGGCTCATGTGTAGAAGCAGCCCCCATGCCATGCAAGTCAATTTATGAGCCGTGTATCAATATCTTCTAGTATGCCCAGAACGACCGACTTGAAGCCCTCACAAACCTAAAGCTCGGAACCCATGACACCCTGTCCACATCCTAAACCCAAACCCCCAAAGCCATCAACTCAACTGAATGCACTGCGCCACCTGAGTCAATCCAGGCAGCCTTACCGGTAACTTCGCAGCGAAGGTCAGAGTAGGCCTTCGCTGAGAACAACTTTCAGCATTTGAGTTCAGGGTTTCAAGATGCGACATTTAGGGTTTAGGGTTTGCGATAGAGGCATAAGAGGTTTGGATGCAAGGTATTAATTCATTCTAGGTTGTAGTATACCCTGGCATTTTAGGCCCTAAACCCTAAAAGCCCTAAACCCTGATTCAAAATTTGAGCCTCTTTTGTCCGGACAAAGCCGCCCCCTTCCTCTATGGCCTTAGCCCTCTCTGTGCCCTTGTCCTTGCGCAACAATTTGAAGCTACATGTGACCCCAATCACCTACAGTTTTATGGGTTATACCTACTAATTAAGGGGCAATTGCTATTAAAGTGTAGGTAGTTGGGGTTACAGGACGTTGCATGTTCAACTTCGTGATTCCCACTCCTTCTAACCTTCACGCACTTGCCAAATGTATATAACCCCCCTAGGTAGATAGAATATGACTTTGGGCAATTTTTTCAGATCCCCATATACCCCATATTCTATCTACTAATTTACTTAATTGGGACTATAGGTTCGAGGGTTTTGGGGTTAGGGGGGGCTGGAGGTGTTACAGGTCTAGGGTTTAGCATCCTCCTTAATAAACCCCCCATAGTAGTCCCCGATATAATCCCCCTTTAGAAGTTTAGACTATAGCTCAAGTGTGAAGAGCCGAAGTGGCTATGAGGAAAGGACGTTCCCGGTCGTATGCGGAACGTTCGCAAAGGACCCAAACCATTACTGGGTTGCTGTTAGGAACTTAGCTTCAGTTACTTTATTGGGGAAGCCCCATTACTTTATATATATATACATATTTAATATACCCATTATGATAACTTAAGCTAAGTTCCTTAACAGCAACCCAGATGAGCCGTAAACCTTGCATTGCATGCAGCGACCGGTGCTTCGTGCAAGGCTTCCTGAGCTCAGCCAGAACAATCCCCAACGTGAATTCGCAATATAGGGATAAACAGGGGATAGAGAAAAAGACGATCGAACTTACCGAATCATGATGGGGTGTATTTTGGGGTGTTATTACTACAGGGGAGTGTGAACATGCGATGCTCGGGAACGCATGACTAAAACTTCTCAAAGTCTGAAGAATCAACTATCATCCATTCTACCCCCCCCCCCAACATCCCCCAACCTACTATGCGTTAGTTTGTTTTATAATTCTATAAAGAACTGCCGACGGGATTGCTATCAAAGAAAGTTTCGGGTGGGTAGTTATGGGTGGGTACCCTTAGAAGAGGCCTATATAACCTGATATGGCCCCCATGCCCTTATACAAGCCTTAATGAAACTTTATCTGACGCTCCCACCTGGCTACTATCCGCATGGAGATGTCATTGGTACTACTCCCCTATGGTTTTGGAGATTCCTGGGCTCTTTAGCTCCCCTTATTATATTGATATCGACTATCCCTAGCTCCTTAGCTCCCCCCAAAAGTATGGGTAGACTACCCTAAACTTCAACCGTGATAGAGAAGAATTCATCTCTTCCAGGCCTTGACGCATCCTCGGATGCCTCCCATGGGAATGAAAACAAGGAAATGTAGGGTTTAGGGTCTAGGGGTCATACGGGAGCTTCGCAGCTTAGTGTTTAGGGGTCACAAAAGAGCCTCGCAGGTTAGGGCTTTGGGTCCTGATGCATTCTGAGGGAGCCTTCTCCATCTGCATCAATAAAGGGCGTGGAACGGATTCCATGGTTTGAGGTTGGGCTTTGCAGAATGCAAAAACCAATTAAGAATGTATAGGTTAGGTGGAGCCCCCACCCAGTAATAGTGGCTATAAGGGATACTAGGGATTATGTTAGGGTCCTCTTATATTCTTATTATACCACTATTACACGGTGGGGGGTCCTCCTAATGTATAGGCTCTGCTAACCATGAGGTTTAGACGAAAGGCTCCCAGGCCCCCGGGATCAGGGCGTCTACTTTGCCAACGTGGCCGCACCTGACCCTAAACTCTAAACCCTAAACCCTAAACCCAAAACCCAAAACCCTAAACCCTGGACCCTAAACCCTAAACCCTAGACCCTTTTCTGCATCCAGAACTCTTGACTATGCCGGGCTTGGAGCCTGCAGTGTTCCTTCCCAGTTACCCCAACCACGCAGCAAACTTATCCCCACCATTTTTGAACTCTTATGTCCTATAGAGTATCTCACTGGGCGGGGGACTGGAAATAGGGCGTTTACTCCTTGTTCCAACGCGGCAGCAGCCGGTCCGGTTTCTATGCAAGCACAGCACTCAACGACTCCTCGCTTTCCTTTGCACCGTTATTCAGCGCAAAGGTCATGTCAACTTTCTAAGGTTCGTAGGTAATGGGTCAATGGACCATAGTGATTCTGTTATGATTGTTATTACTACTATTTTTAGTACTGGTATTTTTTCATTTGGGGCTTCTGTAAAAGTTCAGACAGGGACCCATCTCCTCACTAGCTACGAGGCTGACGGTAGTCACAGGTTCGAAGACTCGAGTCTCTTCGACCAGAGCACTGAAAGCGCAAAAAGGTGACCCTGACCTGAGTTGTGGGATCAAAGTTCACGAGATGAAAAGATGGTTGATCCAAGGAGTTAGGGAACATACATACCCCCAATGCCAATACTTGCAAATCCTCCCTGCTAGCCCCCAGAATCACTAAAGGCTTTCTCCCCTGACCACCGATCGGGTTCTGAGTTGCGTTTACTGTTTGGGGCTCTTGAACAGAACCTCCTTTATATGGCCCCTACTGCTGAAACACAGGAGCATGACACAAGCTGGCCAAAAGGTCCAGCTTCATGTTCAAATCTTGAGCTTTGGGTTTCGGGGAAAAACACTCGATGGTGCCGGGGTAGGGCAGGCACTATAAAGACTGTCAGGGGGGAGTATACGGGGACTACACCGAATTCCACCACTAAGCACTAGGTGGCAAAAAGGCTGGATGAACAAGCAGCCGATGCCCTCTCCGACAGCGTTTGGGTAGATGCCTTGCGTCACGAATCAGAGGTCACAGGTCACATGCCTAGGTTTGTCAAACTCTACTTGTGCTTGTCTAAGGAGAATGAAGAACACAAGGATGGGACCTCCGATCTTGACAGAATAACACAGCGAAACATAGGCGGTCCGAAAATCCGGAGCTGATTTTTATTACAAGGTTGGCGGTTCCGCAAGGCGAAATTGTTGTATCCCCAGAAGAAGGGTTATGGTTATGGTATACAGGAATCTATATCTAGGTCGCCCAATTTATGAAACCCACCACATCTTCCCAGAAAGAAAGAAGGGCAAACAAAACTCCTCGGCGCGAGAACAACCAAAGCTTGAGCTACCGTCGTCCTGGAGGCGATGACAACACAGAACCCAGAGAGTCCAAGCCCCAATGATTCGGTACTTGGGTTTTGGGTAATAGAAATTACAGTACAGGTTCTGGGTAAGTATCGGATTATTACAGCTGAATGCAGAATTCTTCAAGCATCGCGATGATAATGGCAAACGCACGGGGCTTTCTACAAAAGCCCATGGAGTGGCAACGCTCGCATACGGTAAGATTGATATTCAACGCCACCCAAAGTGAACACCGAATCTACCCGATGTACACCCATCAAAAATACAAACCATCCTAACAACCCGATTTACTATGACCAATATCTTAATCCTAGCACCGGATTAATTTGCCCCCCCCCCGCCAGAATAAAAAATGGAGGGCGCCAGATTAAAAGCATGATTGGGGCTCCTGGAATTCAATTAAAGAAGAAAGGAATGCATTCCCGCATCATCGGGGCTCTTGGACCTCGAATAATTTAAAAATGAATAGGAATGCATTAAATATCTCGATTTGCAGGATTGGTCCCCCAGAACATTTCTTTAAACCTAGTCCCTTTTCCCATACGAAATTGCACCTAATTGAAATTAGTCTTGGACGGCTAATTTTCCCCAAAAAATTCTTCAAATATGGTCCCTTTTATTAATCTAGTGCTCGGATTACATGGTTAAACCCTGGACTGAGATGTCTAAACCCATGCGAGCAAACGAGCCATGATGCAGAAGCTCGAATACTCGCCAAGATTATCTTTCAACAGGGAGACAAGAAATTGAGGCCCCGACAATAGCATCAGGGTAGTCGGGAAGGAGCCAATCCATGGACGACTGCCCATAAATAGTTTCCAAGAAGGCAGGAAGGCGTGCGCAGCTTAAAACCCCAAATACTAGACATACGGGGCCTGATATGGGAAACCTTCGGAAGCCTCCTCAAACTCTCTAAAACCACCCCAAGAAACACTGTAGACCTCCCCAATCCCAAACCAAAAAACCCAACCCTGAACCCTAAACCTTAAACCCCAAACCCTTCCCACATCTCCGGCCCAGCCCAGCCGCCGGAGAGCTGGGTCGCTTCAATTTTGCATTCTTTCAGGGCTGCAGCAGTCGCTTCTGACTCCTCCTCCGTTCTTACCTTAGGGTTTAGGGTTCAGGGTTTAGGGTTCAGGATTTAGGGTTTAAAGTTCAGGGTTTAGGGCTTAGGGTTCAAGGTTTAGGGTTCAGTTCAGGGTTTTGGGGTAGCATGTTGTGAAGGGTTGGAACACTGGACTTCTGGAACGGGCCTGCCTCGTGGATGTCTCAATACGTAGTAGGTACATATGAGCTACAACCAATACTTCCTTATGTATTGGTGAATAGAGAATGGATCAGTGGCGGGACCCCTAATTCTACTGGGGAGACTGCTACAACAGCCTGAATGTACCTTCTTTGGTCAACACTTTCCAAAACCCTGAACCTCTAAACAAACCCGAGGCTCTCGACCTTTTCCCTGAAGCTGACTTTGTACTAAACCCTAAGCCCTAAGCCCCAAATCTAAGGTATAAGCAAGTCTGCTCTCAAAGTGCAGGGACCCAAGGTGCGGTCTGGGCCTAGATACCTACCAACATTCTAGTAATAATGGAGAATCAGATGGAAAAGTGGTCCCAGATTCCTTGTAGATTTATGCTTGAGGGTGCCCCTCCTTTAGGCCCCTGTACTAGACCACCTAAACCCTAGACCCAGACTCCGTTGATGGAGCCCGGTGGCTACCTGCCAGCCATTCAGCAAAGGCAGTTCAGTGCCATGACCATCAGCGACTTCGAAAGCGCTGGGACTATGGAGGTCCTGTCTGGGTTCTTGTTGAAATACCAAAAAAAAGATTTCTTTTGTTGATATTGGGCCCAGGTATCCATAAAAATGCAAAATTTTGTTCTACAGGAGCCCAGTATTCGATTTCTGAAAGTTTAGAGTTTGGGCTCTTCTGAACGTTTAGTTGAGGGTTCCTTCCGATTTGTGAAGGATTAGGAGGGTTTAGGGTCTTTCGGCGTAGTTGGGGTTTCTGGTGTTCAGGATATATACCTTGCCTCAAATTAACATGAAACCTGAAAAGGGGCCATACGAGGTCTGCCGTCCCTTCATTATATTACAAGTGGGGCATACTTATTCCCTAAACCCTAAACGCAACCCAGGGTCCATGAGCCACTGCAGCGAGACCCAAGCACAGCGCTCGCACTCGGAACTCTGCAAAACCACGTTGCCCGCCGTAGCAGGATCTAAGAGGGCCTGCAAACGCAGGAATCTGCTTCGAGCTTCCCATGTTGGGTATATTGTTAAGGACTGTCTAGAGTTTGGGAAGTAATCCTCAGGGTGGGGTGAGGAAATCTTGCACCACCCAAAATACCCACAAAAATCATGGATGTGATGCAGCACCTTTGGGATCCCAAGTGGTGCATGATTTCCTCCATCCACCTCATCAAGCGCCAAGTAATTTCTGGCCCTCAGGGGCCTATGTGCGTACAACAGTACTGCATGACAGCATAATGCCCGGATTCATCTTGCTTGAAACTACAAATCACTGCATGATGCTGGGATAGATGAGGATGAGGGCCTACGGGTTCAGGTAAGCCCTTCCTTAACCATGAAACCCTAAAAACCCTAAACCGTAAAACCCTAAAAGCGTACACCCTCAAGCTTGAAGGAGGGTAAGGTTTCTTGGCCTGTCTTTGGAAGCTTGGGGCTGAAGATTACGGCCGTTGTACAGGCCTTTGGCCTTTTCATGCGCCATCCCAATACCCTTAGGCCTTACAGCCCCTACATGTCCTGAAACGAGCGACTTCTTCCATGTTACCGCACAAGAATGAAACATCTTTTTAGGAGACCATAGTCCTCTGTAAGAGCACCCAGAATCCCGAAGCACCCCTCGCGCTCCACCCGGCCCATCCTCCAGGAACACAGTCACCGAGTGGCCTTTCACCTAAGCTGGCATAGCAATGTAGACGTGGCTACGTGTTGAAAGAAGGGTCCTGCATATTCACCTCCAACACTTGCATTTAGGGAGTTTAAGAAGGACCTCTGATACCACAGCTTACGGCTGTTGCTACTTTTGAAACTGAAGGGCTATGTGCTATACATACGAGCCCGAGAAAGATACAGGTATATGCACAGACTTAGCTAAGGGTCCCTGCCAGGGATCCATCCACAGAACCCGTACTTTGAGGGACTCTGGAAATAGGTCACGTAATGCCCTAAATACTCCATGGCGGTACATCATACTAGATATTGCCATGAATATTTGATATCAAGGGCGGGGGTGTGGAGTTTTTGACAATTATGGGACGGAATTATCATAACAATCCCACGCTAAAGCTACGGAGTCCTGTTAGAAGCCTTTATGGCCATACTCCCCCATCCCTTAGGTAACCCCACCGTCCCAGCCGCTTGTCCAGCCTCGATGCAGCCTTCTACAGAGGTGGGAAAAACGCTTTCCCAAAGGCATAGAGGCTGCAAGGAAGAAGGCGTCCTTAATTGGAGGGTCAGGAGGGCTTAGTAAATGGGTTAGTAATGGGGATAACTAGGGTTACTATATGGGTTATAGGTGTTATTAACATACTTACTAAGTCTCCTCGACCCTCCAAGTACTTCCCAAGGAAATGCGCGGAAACCCCCCTAGTTTTTGAATCCTTTCAGGGGCTCCTGGGACCGGCAGCTATCAAAAACCCTATACAATCCTTTCCGATCCACCATCGGGTATTAGGCCTTTTTTGGGATTGAGGTGTTGAGGGCCTGGGGGGGTTCGGTTTGGGGGCTCATGGCATCGCAAGTTTTAACGCTGGGGTATTTTATGATTTCACTGCGTTGAAGGAACTTCCACTAAGTTGCTATAGTAAAGAAACCGCATCAATTGCTATATATGAATAGTAAATGAAATTCAGTTCCCTACACCCTAAACCCTAAACCCCTAAAGGCCACCCAGTTTTTTGGGGGGAGTGGGGGCATTTCTCAGAGTTAGGGTGTTGTATGCCCTTCTAAACTGCCAGAAGGCAAGACGTCAAGAACTTAGTTGAGCGACTTTCAGTACGAAAGTCACTACTACTTCATCACATGGTGTTCATTTCATCCCAGTTTACATTCCAGTTTCCATTTTCTTTTCCATTTGATTAGAGATTGGGGGGTACACGATATTAAAGTTGTATGAGCCTAATCCTTATAATATGACCCCCATAACTCGTTTTACCGGATCCGTAAACAAACCCAGTATTCAATGGTTTGGCCTTGCGGTTTGAGGAGCACGCTAAGACCAGTCTCCTCCACTAGCTCACGGCTAGCAGCCACGGCCAAGGCCTCTCCAGGTAGGGACATCACGAAATGCTAGGGTTTGGGGCTTGGGATTTAAGGCTAAGTAGATGAATTATGACCCTGAGCCCAACCCTAAGCCTTATAACCCTTAAATTAGCGTTATCTGAGTTATCTGTAATGTTGAATATTCGAGACTTGAAATACTCCTGGTGAAAACTTGGATTTTTGCCTGCCTGAAAGCCTGCGGTGTCTGGGGCTTCAGGGTTCAGAGACTTGCGCTTGGGGATGGGGAGGCGTAAAACTAGGTACTACCACAGTGATATAATAATATACACACATATGTATACCTACATATGGGAAACACCAAGAGTTAGCTACCCAAAGTGAGAAACCGTCCACCTTGAACTACTCCTGGACAACCTCTTTACGCTGGCGCAGGGCACGCACATTTCTGAGCCTGCCTAGGAGCTAAGCTTTAGACTCTAAGCCCCAACACCCTGAGCCCCAAAACCTAAGCTCCGAACCCTATAGGGCGCCTAAATCCTAAACCCCAAACCCCAAGCTTTGAACCTATAAGCACCAGTAAGCAGAGTCTGGCGATGCCTCGCCCTCATCGACGCCACCGCCTGGAAACACCCAGCACCTGGCCAGCGAAAGTGGACTGGAATAGGAATAGAGGAGGACCCTAATATACTCCTTATTATAGTCACTATGACAGGGTGGGAGGTCCACATAAGCTATAATCTAAACTCCTCGGTACCCCCCCCTAATAACCCCTATAATACTCCCCCACATCACCCACTGTAAGGAGTTTAGAAGGTTCGGGGTTTGGGATGTACGGTTTAGAGTTGTTTTTGTTGCGGCTCCTGTTACCACCTGTTACATCTGTGCAATAAGCGCTTTGGAGCAGTAGCTGCGCACAAACCCTGTTGCCACCCAAGCTTCAGCTAGAGGCAATCATTAGGGCCTATATGGGACTCACAATTTTGGGAAAGCCCCCACAAAAGAGTTTCAATGGAATAGCATGTCAGCCTTTGCGCTACCTACTCATGCATGATTTGTGATTTATCAAGGCTTACGACATGTAAGGATTTGAACAGGGATGTCAAGAGGATGCAGTACATCACCGAACGCCAGGTCCCTTTAAAGGGATGAGGAAATAGGGGCATATAGGGGGTCATGGGTTCCACGGGGATTGATTTTGAAGGTATCTGCGATAAGGCCGGGTTTTGGATTCTGGCTTGGTCCTTCTGCGGTGTTACTGCCACAATTTTACGCCCTGGTGTTCTTTTCAGTTCTTGTCTTTGAGGCACATGAGCCATTGTCTAAACTCCTAGTATCTCCCTGAATAAGCCCATACCACTCCCCTAGATAAACCTCTACAAAGCCCCCTTTGTGTAGACTTTTCACACCAGGCCCATGGAAAGCCAGGAACGATCCCCTGAAACTCGGAGCAATCTTCGGAAACCCGAAGGATGAACCATAGGCCCCCTAGCATGGGCCCTCAAGATTGGGATCCTTACATAGCTACCTATGTACCCTGTATGTACCCTGATGCGCCCCTAGAATCCCCCTGAAAGGCCTGAGGGTCCATATTGGGGGCCCATACTTCTAACCCAGAGAAGCATGCCCACCTCGGAAATGTGCGCATGTGAGCAGCACGCTGGGTAACCAATAGCCGCCCTTCGCGATCTTGGGGAAAGACGACCACTGCAAGCTTCACATTGGGAGCACCTGGGTTGTCTCCCCCATTTATCGCTACTATTAACCATTTTTACAAATGATTAACGATTTTTATTAAGTATTACTTTTATTATGGTCCGATGAGGGTCTGTTTAAGGCTTATCTCAGCCTTGTTTGGGGGCGGAGGGTGGGATCCTATGAGGTCGTTTGCTGCTCTCTGCTTAACCATTATGTTGGTTCCATCCGAATTGAGTCAAGTACTCTTTTTGCCATGCTGATGAATGCATATTGACCTCCCTTCGCGCGTTAACGAACGGTGTTTCAAGTAAACCCTAAACCCTAAACCCTCATTCAAAATGGATAAAGGCACGTGGTGGTAGCGTGACTCCTCTGGCAGCCAACTCGGCCACTGGGCACTGCACGGAGTGACCCCAAGTGTCCTGACAGCTGGGAACTACGGTTAGGGTTTAGGGTTTAGGGCATACTGACAAAGCTGCGTGGCCCTTAGCATCCTATGCCTTGGGAATCGTGGCGCTCTAGTCTACGAAGCTCATGCAGGGTTCTTGTATCGACGGTACCAAAGCCCAACTTTTCTGGGCTTGCAATTACAGATTCCCACTACCTGCACCCTGACTTGTAGAATAATGGCCCTTTCTGACTGTTTGGCCCTTTCTGACTGTTTCTGAGAGTCGTGGGCCATTCTTTTTGCTACTTTTGGGGTTGAGGTAGGCGCTCAAAATCCCTAAACATTTTTTTTGCATCTGGAACTCCCTAAACCCTACACTAAGGCTAGGGCTCTCAGAATAAAGCGCACCCAACCTTGACCTTGACTTGGAATTTTGAAGTCCCCAAGCCTCTTACAAAGTACGAGTCAGTGCTCCACGTACCCCCACCATAGGTGGGAAAATAGGCATATTACAAAAACATCAGTGATGGCCATACGGGTACTTACAAAAGACTAGAGGCCTTCGCTAGGTTCTGACTTGGGTCTTTTCGTGGCCCAAAACCCTAGAAACCAATATATACTTCCAATTTCCATTCCAACCCCTACAACCCTTTTGGGTTTAGGGTTTAGGGGTTTAGGGTTTTATTTTGAATGGACCTAATGTTTCAATTTCATGCTCCATCTTCTTTTCTTCTTGACTCTTCATTATTCCCCTACACAACTCCACCTAGATCCCTGAAGGCTGCACACCTTCTGTACGACACAGAGTCCCCCTAAGTAGATAGAATATGGGATATATGGGGATATTGTTATAATATACCCAAAGCTATATTCTATCTACTTGGACTATAGTTGGGCTTAGTTTCCTTGCTTTCCGAATTTGCCTCTTTATTCTGCAGTACACCCTAAACCCTGAAGAACCGCTAAACAGACCCAACCTTCCGTATCTTGCGGCCTGGGATTTCGGAAGGGATGGCGCCGCACGACCGAAGCGCAGGAGCTTCCGAGGAGTCGCTCTCGGCTCCTTTCAGACCCAGGGCTTGAGTTTCGGACTAGACTCTAAACCCTAAGACTGAGAGCCACCGCATTTGAGAAAACAATGCTACCCACCCTCAAGGTCTGTGACGCCTCTCTTCCACGCAGTCCTTCATGCATTCTGGCCTTGTCTACCTGAAGCCCTAAAAATTTGCCTATCTGAAACCATAACAGGTCCAAACTTCTAAGCCTGCGTCCCTCCAACTTTACCCGGAACCTAGGGTTTAGGAGTCAGGGTTTAAGGTTCAAGCCGCACTGAAACCAGTAGCTTTTGGTCATCCCAGCCCCCAGAACTAGGACCCGATGACTATCGTTTGACCAGTTGGCTCCCAGCTTTGTGGGGTTGGGGAGGCCCAAATCCTCTTGTTACTCCACTTTCCATTTCATGTTCCGTTTTCTTGTCTGTCTCGTGTAACCCCTATAACCCCTTTAAAGGGACCTACAATTTCCCTTTCCCATTCTAGCGTTGCTTGCATTAGATTATCCACTCCCCAGAGAAAGCCTCCTCGTGTTGGACCAGCAAGTGCACCTCCCCAGGAGAGATCTCTTCCAACGTGATGTCTTGCCTCGGCCCCAAAAAGAGTTATATGGAGATGTACAGGGTTATATGGGGACATATATACAGATTATGTAGGGATATATAGGATGCCCTACGGCAAAGACAAAACAGGATGCAGCTTTGAGCGTTGGGTTTGCAGCAAAGACTGCAAAAATAGAAATCTTAGGTTAAGTGTTTAGGGTTAGGGCACAGCACTCAACTACGATCCTGAGGCCTATACTCTGCGACCCAGGTGCTCCTCGAAAAATAGACCTCTCCTGTTAGTCTTGCTTCCGACTGCATCCCAAACCTTAGAAGCACAAAGTTGAGAAGGTGTGTTCAGGGTTCAGGCTTAGGTTTAAGGGGTTGGGCATCGGAAGACTCATTTTAGCGCTATCCTGTTATTCTTTCCCTTGACTGGACCCTCGTCTTTAAGGGAAACCAACCTCGTATGGCAAACATTATAATCAATAGATATCAATAGGAGGATATGATCGCATAATCTTATTCTGCACGGACGCCTATACTATATGCCGTGTCACTCCCGCTAGACCTACACGCCGCAGCCATAATTCTGCTGAGCCCATGCTGTAAAATGGCATCTCCATAACTAGGTGGGAGCCCAATATAGACCTCAAATACTTTAGGCCTGATCACTTGGACTCCCCAAACCCTAAACAAGACCCCTGACTCTTGGAAACGGGACTGGGGCCGCTGGGGCTCTTCAAGCAGGACCCCTGTTCCTTTGGGGCCCAGATACTGCAGCAGTGATGTTTCTAGTACGCTGGGAGGCTGATGAAAGCCCCCAACACCCGTAATAAAATCTTCCCCATATCGTACCGTCACATAATAGGGGAAGGTTTACTAGAGGGGGCGGGGGTCATGAAACTTTCGCAGTTCGAGGTGGCAGCAAGCCAGCAGGATACGCGGTAAGCCAACCGGGCCGGATAGGGCAACCATAGGGGCAGCTGTAACCTGCCACCACCCAAAGGAACCAACCCTAAACCCTAAAGACTTTGGGAAGTCCTGGACACCTGGACTTCAGAATTCGAGACGCGTAATGGCAGGACGTAAGGCGGTTCCGTATTAGGATAATCTGGACTATGACAGCTTCATACGCCTCAAAGGGCTTTGGTAAAACAAAAATCACAGTCATTTCTAAAAGTAACTCAGTTAAAGGGATTCTGCCATCCCAAGCTAAGTAGCACTTTGTCCGTATGGACACGGCTGGGCGAGGCCTTCTCTGAAGATGTTCACGCTCGCTGGCTCAGCCATTCGCCGCAGACGAGCAAAAGACCGGACGCGGGCGAACATCCAGCATGAGGGTTTAGGGTTTAGGGTCCAAAAGAGCTTCCATTGCTTTGCGACCACTTCTGTGTGGTGCAGTTGCAGTTGCCTATGTTGAATAGGGTTTGGGGCATGTGTTATGCTGTAACTAATTCTATGAAGAGTACAAGAGGATGATATTGATGACTATTTGAGTACTTAGCTTTCTGCGTTATCTTACCCATTCTCCCGTTCCACCAGACTTAACTGACTGCACCAGCTTTCGCTAAAACTTGCTAGGACATACTTGAACTTGTGTGGCTGACAACGTGCACTTACGTTTGTCGTGATGTCTATTCAAACCCTGGGGATCCATTTCATAAATTCTTTGATAGTAGTTTGGGGTTGAGGGTTCAAAGTGTACCTACTTCAGGCTATTTGGGAGACCAAGGGAAAGCTTGTCTTGCCTGCCGGCTTGCTAACCCTAACCCCTGCCCTGAAAGATTAGAGGCACGGACCCCTAATATGGGCCCTTGGTACAAAGCGGATATATACCTTAAGTATACAAGGATCCCAGGGCTAAGGGGTCATACCAGAGTCCTATGGTTTCAACCTTTGTTGTGCAGAAAGACCTCCTGTAACTGTGATCTGGCTGTTACAATTTGAGGTTTGGCGTACTTCTAACGCTGTTACGAAGGCTCGAGAGGGCCCCCTTCAAAGAAGGTCCTGCGAATATGTAGGGTTTTGGATTTAAGGTTCGAGGTAATTGTAACCGTCTAGTGATTGGCACTGACTTGGGCTCTTGTATTTGGACTACAGCTCCGTTTGCGAACACTAGCCCGGCTGCCCAAGTGTTCTGTGCAAAAAGCCAGGTGTCCCCTTTCGAAACAATTTCGGTCCCTAAGCCGTAAACCCCAAACCCTGTAGCCCTCGAACCTTGCAACCCAAACACGCAAACTCGATAATCTGAAGCTAAAAGCAAGGTTTAGGGTTTAGGGAAGCCATGCAAACTCTGAACCTCCAAACCTTGCATGCCTGAACCATGACCCTGGGCTGCTGAGGGACTTGTATCATTCTCTCCCTCCCGCCTGGCCTTGTATTAACTTGCATAACATGCCCGGCTGGAAAATGATAGGGTTTTGGGTTATGCTGAATTTGACTTCTTTGGCAGCAGCCCAGGAAGATCCTAAGCCCAAGCCCTCAACAAAAAACTGCAGTTGGCCTGTGCTGCTTGCCATGGCGTTCTGATAACAAACGCCCAAAGCTTCGGCATCCATGATGGCCTTCCCAGTTGGACGCTGCCCTCGCACTCTAACAGTGGTATGTAGGACCCTCATTCCGCTGTTAGGGAACTGTTCTGTTTACTGGTTCTTAATAAGGAATAAGGAAATGCAATCCCTATATAATATATTCCCTCATTCACTACTAACTGAAAATCAGTAAGTGTATGGTTGGGACAGTCTCAGAAAGATTACCTTGGCTCCTTCCCTTCGTAACAGTACAGTCCAAGGTGGCCTCCGCTTTTCAAAACATCCATCCCACCTCTCAAGCAAATCCCAAACTTCTGTGCCTCTTCCGAATTCTCAGCAGAGACACCCTATAACCCTAAACCGTAAGAGCGCTCCCTACACCCCAAGGACGCATGAGAATTGCGAGGTGTCGCAACCCAAGCGACACGCGCATCGCTTTAAGAACATACATACATGTCCACAACTTCTTGCGTGCTTCTGAAGATCAAGCCCGCGGCTACAACAAGCAGACATGTGACATCTGCACTTCGCTACCTAATCCCAAAACCTAAAATTCCGATGGTGGATTGCCGGGTCCACCTGTGTAGCGCCTTGACTGCCGTAGGGCAGCAGAGGGTGGGCCGCATCCCCAAGCAAGGTTACCTGAATAGCAAAAGAGTTTAGGATACTTTGTTGGCTGAGCCAAGATACTACACAGTGGAAGATTGCATCCTCCATTTGGGTGTTGTTACTACACCCAAACAAAGGATACAATCTCCTTCTGTGTTTGGGCTTCATCTAACAGAGTCGAAAAAATACACCGTTCATA
>CAJNIZ010012314.1:8955-23498 GCA_905231905.1 Symbiodinium pilosum | reverse complement strand
GTGCGGGCACTATTATAATCTCTATCTGCGGGGTTCTTTTTTCGGCTCTGACATGTGATTCGGACTCCGCTGCCTCCCACCGCATCTTTTGATGCTGGACGGAGATACATAATCGTTCACGGCATGCCCTTATCTTAGGTGGACCCCCCGCCCAGTAATAGTGACTATAAGGGATAATAGGGATTATATTAAGGGGTCCTCTTATATTCTTATTATACCACTATTACAGGGTGGGGGGTCCTCCTAACCCTTACCGCAACTACCCTGAATTCTTGACTGCTTCACACCGTTAAAAAAAATATTTACTTCGAGCATCCCCACCCTAAAGCCGTTATTGCACAAGAAGTGTAACGTTTTCCCTGCCCCCCCTCAACTGTCTTCCTTGCAGCATTGCAAATGCGCTGCAAGAATATTGATCCTCTGCTGCTGGGCACTGCAGGGATACTCTGCTGTTGGGCACTGCAGGGATATTTGGTGGTTGGACACTGCAGGGATACTCTGCAGTTGGGCACTGCTGGGATACTTTGCAGTTGGGCACTGCAGGCGCTTGGGCACTGCAGGGATACTTTGCAGTTGGGCACTGCAGGGATACTTTGCGGCTGGGCACTGAGGGATACTTGGGTTGGGCACTGCAGGGATACTCTTGGGCACTGCAAGGATACTTTCTAGTTGGGCCCTGCAGGGATATTTGGTGGTTGGTCACTAAAGTCAGCTTCCNNCGGGCGAGGACAACGTCTACTTTAAGATCTGACAGCCCCACTGCGAGGGTGGGGAAAAAAAACTAGACATACTTGGGGATCATAAGGGGATTTTGGAGGTCCTTGTTTATGGGGATTATACAGTGGGGTTTACGATTTAGGGTTTCATACAGAGACTGGTTTAAACCGTCAATTGGCTATATGGAGCTCCAGCCAACTCTGGTTCTCGAGGCGCAGGGAACTTAGTCCCACCTCGGGTCAGTTGGGAATTAAGGAAGGGAAATCAAAGTGGAAAGTACTACATCATTCAAAATTTTTGTAGGGGCTACCCTCCCGGAAACTAACATGGAAACCCAAAAAGGGCCCTATAAAGACTACAGTCCCTTTAGAAAGGGGCTATATGAGTTTCCATGTCAATTTGGGGAAGTGTAGTATAAGGATTCATTCCTTCATTCCTCGCTTCCCCAATGCAAGTGCTTCGCAAAAAAACACAGCTTACCTGGACGGTGGCTTCAGCCTTTGAAGCTAATCCAGAACTTGGGTGTTACCCTAAACCCTAACCCCTATATATCCCGATATAACCCTATCCGACCCCTCTATATATGTATATATATATGTATATGTGGGTATATATATATACATATATAGATCCTTATATATCCTCCATAGAACTCTATATGTCCCTTTTAAGGGTTCGGTTGCAAACAGCATCGAGGCATCACAGTTCTTCGTTTGTCGCAGCTTGCAAAAGCCCTCCTAGTACCCTTTACCGGGGATGTATGGCCCCCGATACTGGGATGGGTTTGAGGCCCCTATAAAAACCACGTTTATTGCTTTCCTGAATAGTGCCCGCTTAGGCCCGACTAGAGGGTAGGTAGAGGGTCCAGGTGAGGGATGAGCAATGATGCGTAATTATTTGAAAGGCAGGATAGAACATCAGAAGAACATCTGCGGACCAATTAGTCCCAAAAGGCTTGAGAGCAACACGGGTGTAGAAACGCTTGCAACGTCAAAGAATAACATATGATAACCACAGCTGCACCTGTAAGGTATGTTCCAAATTAAACTAGAGGAGCCAAGTCCCATGGGGCTTCCTAAACCCTGAGCCGTATATCAAAAACCTCCGAAAAGGAGGCACGAACTGCTCGTCCCCTATGACATTGCAAAAAGCCACCCTGCTGCCAGAGTCCTAGCCCAACATGGTAGTTTCCCCAAATTTCCAAATAGGGGGACTCCCTCCAATGTACTATAACCCTCATTATAGGGATATTATGGGGACCCCAAAGAAGTACCCTATCTTTGGGAACCCCCCAACATCCTTCAACCCTGGTTCCAAAGCCCCTAAACCCTAAACCTTTTTGAAACAATGCGGGTCTCACTGAATACCAAGGCATAGTAATCTTGTACTAGGACCCGAAGAGTTCCAAAGTGGGAGCGACTTTGTTCGAACACCCTAAGCAGAAGTTTCTCATGGAGGGGACAGGGATGATTAGGGTTTAGGGTTGAAGGATTGATTGTATATATGGGACTTAGCCTGAATTACAGTTACCCCCTCGGAAAGGAAGTTTAGAAAGGGGCCCGTGTTGTACGACAACGAATCCAATTTTTAATTGAAAGCCAGATGGCTCATTCTAACCCTGGGGATCCAAGTATACAAATAATACTTATATTGGGCCTTAAAGTCTGTAAATATTACCTACATTAGGCCATTTGGATCCCTAGGGTAAGAAACTCCCTAAACCCTAAACCCCTAAAGCCTAAACCCTAAACCTTGAGATAAGAGGCGTTGCCGAAGTCGAAGGTCTCGAGCGGATCTCGGTCGAAAAGGGCCCATCCAATGATGCTGTCGCTCCTCTCCTGAGTATTGGGGTTCTAGTAGGGATAATGGAAAAGAAAATGGAAGCTACTCTAATGGGTTATAAACGGTTTAAGGTTTAGGGCAATTACTAGCGTTTTTTTGGTGGTTGAACCTAGTAAGATACAGGGGTTATATAGGGATAATGGAAAAGAAAATGGAAACTACTATATTATAATAGGGTATATATTGGGGTTATATTGGGGTTATATTATTGAGTAATGTTTTTTGGTGGTTGAACCTAGTAATAAAATATCCCTTACATAAAATACTATACCCCAAAAGGAGGATCTAATCTTACTCTATATTGGGTACCATAGTATCCCCAAATTAAATACTACTCTCCTGGGGTTTTGAGCCGCATTGTTTTAGTGCCTTTGAAATCCGAATGAGGGGGTTCGGAAGTGAAGGTTAGAGACCTTGAGGTGTAGCTTCAGGTGTAAGATTTACGGTTCATGCGTTTTGGGTGTGGGGTTTGTTTTTTGGGGTTTAGGGCTTAGGGTTTTTAAGGTGCAGAGTCTAGGTAGCGCGCAGGGTGCGGCAAAACTTCTCAAGGGTTGGATGTTGTGTTGACCTTCAGCGCTTGAAGACCTTCATGTCCACACACCTAGGCCCTATCTGCAGCATTCATCTACAAGACCTGCCGGTGGGCTGTGCACATGGTGCATCATGAAATGGCGAAGCTTAACCACACGGAGGTTCAGGGCAAGTATGACCCAACTCTCGCTGACACCTATGACCATTAGAACCTTATTAAGGGATCTACGGGGCTAATTTCGGGTCATGGGTACAATTGTATCATCATTGGGATATGGTAGTTTCCCTAAATAGGGGGACCCTAATATAGACCCTGAAATACGATAGTCCTTATTATATTCTCGGGACTTTCAAGAAGGTACCCCAAACTCTGGGGACCCTAAGTGGTACCCTATAAAATAAACTCATAATCAGGCTCATTTAGAACAAGTTCAGTTCACAATTTAATGCCATTTTGGTACAATTCCCTACATTAACCCTAAACCGCGTAAGCTTTAAATTGTCCGGCCCATATAGTTGCCCTCCACCCAGTAGACGCAGAGGATGCCCCCTAACATTCCCCAGTCCTGCCCCGATGTATGGGAGTTTCCCAAAATAGGGGGTTTCGAGGTTTAGGGCTTAGAACTTAGGATTTAGGGTTCAGGCCATGAACAGGGTGACCCTAATGTATTACCCCAATATATTATAGTCCTTCTTGGGGGCCGCAGGCAGACACCCCCAATATTGGGAAATCCCCATACAAGGCAGCGTCCCATTTCTGGTCCTTTAAACGGGCACGTCATAGATACACTCCCAAACTCCTAAGAAAGCCTATATACACTAATCCGAAGCCGTCACAAACGCCCCAGCCCGTATGCATGTTTAATGCTTTCATCTGGTGGAACCATGTGACTTCTGCTCGCTGAACGGAAAATGAGATACGGCTGTCGAGCTTGGGTTTGTATACCTGACTAACTGGAAGTTGTTTCTGTGATGGGCAAATCCTGGCAAGGACGTGGTGGGAAGCCCTCATTTCTGTCAATGCAGCTGCGCGTCGGCCATCTGAAGAGGCGTCAGTCCTTACAAATTCCACATTTGCATCTGAAATGCAGTAGCTCGATGCCTGTGAACCTAACGTGCTGGTTACCGTAATGTGGCTGTTATCAAGTTTTGGAGTGTCATAGCACAACTTAAAGTATGTGATCATCATCAGCAGCAGAGGCAGCAGCTGCTACTTTTGTTTCATTCCGTTGATGAAGTCCAGGGTTGATGTACCTGCTTGCTCGACTGAAGCTTGCGGTTGTTGCCTTGAAAACTAGACCGTTCAACGATGCCACGCCTTGCGTAGGACATGGTGCACCGTAGAGGATAATTTGCAGCAAAGTGTAAGCGGGCTCGCAACCAGCAAGGGAGCAAGGGAAAAGGCAGCAAACCAAATGGGCCCTGCTATAACCTTCTCGCCGTAAGTGACAATAACAAACCCCTCCTGGATTACCATCAGATATTATCCCTCATGGTCACTATTACTATGTGGGGTGTCCACCTAGCCCTAGACCCTAAACCCATCCCCAAGCCTGCCCGTGCTCCAAGAATCCTGCAAAGGTGTTCCCACTCATCTGCTGGAGCTCCTGCATTGGCTGGCATTCTACTGAAGCCATTCTAAACTCTACATAAACCCTAAACCCAAAACCGGAACCCTAAATCCTAATCCCAAATCCCTGAGCCACTTGCCAAGAATTTCTTAGATTCAGCCATGGCGCAACAATCAGTTAGATCTATGTAGTGCTACTGACTCCAAATTGCAGAAAAACACTAGACCCTAGACCCAACAGGCTTCTCAGGTTTTCATAGTTCCATCGAGCATCAGAAGCTGTTCAAGTTCTCACAAGTCAAAAGCCCTCGCCGCAGAAGCCTACACCCTGACCTACTGTTGTTTGAGCAATCTGGCTCCAGCTGTGCGTCCCTTCATATTGCAAGTTCCAAATTTTAGACTCTTTGATTGCAATGAAACGGAATTTGTGGGCGCGGCAAATGAACTGTGGGTTACATACTGAGAGCTCAATACATTCTGAGAAACAACCAAGCATCAGCTCATGAATGAACAGCTTTACCAAAGGCGAAATGTGGCAGATATTCCTACGCATAAATTTCAGTCGCAGAGACCACGCTCCCTATTACGGAGAGTCCGGTAGCCAGTTGCAGGTACATGTACGTGCACCAAGCTACCCTGTGCATTGCCCCGGCGCCTCTCGAATGTCCTGGCGGGCAGCTTAAGTTTTCATAGCCAGGGTTGGCGGCAACCACCATTGACCGCAACGTGACAGATTCGGGACCCCCTTCAGAATGACAAGAGTTGACCTCTCATCCCGGCACTGAGCTTCGGAAGCTGCTGATACCTTATTCTCGAGTTTCTACTGTATCCACAACAATGGCAACGTTCTACAGATAGTATCCGCACTAACCGGAACAGTCTCAGTAGCAGTAGTATAACCCAAACAACCAGGTTAAAAAGTGAAAAATCATAGCTTCAATACGCAAACTAATAGGAACAAAGAAGGGGTTGAAGGCAAGCCCGAGATTCTTACTGCAGCTTTGGCATTGGGTGTACTGCAGAAGCTTCGATGATTAAAACTAGGGTTTAAGCTTTAGGAGACGTTTTTGGGTATGTGTATTACAGCCATTATAGCGCAAAGATGCGATGCGGATACTGTTGCCAAAATTGAAGTTCACAAAAAGGGGTTGTTCTCGGCGGGCCGTGATACGTAGCGGGGATATGAGATCTCTATTATGGAGCTTAGAGAGGATCTGTTAAGGATCAGCCAAGTCTAAGCTCCCTAGACCCCTTCAATCTCCCTAAACCGTGTACCCTACATTTCCTAAGAAACCTGCAGAGGAAAACAGCTACACATCGCAGAGGCCAACTTACATAGACAACCACACCAAACTAACAAGGCACATTTGTTGGAACTTAAGTTCGGTTCCCGCAAGGTGGATTCGGCAAAGATTGCTTATGCTTTCCTTGATATGGTAGTTTCCCTAAATGGGGGGACCCCAATGTAGACCCCAAAATACTATCTTCCTTATTACGGGAACCCCCAAAAAGGTACCACTAATTTTGGGAAACCCTCATACGGTTACTTGACTTATCTTAAAGTTTTGTGTCCTTGGGCGTTGGGTCCAAAATGCCCCCCAATTCAGGGCCAAGCTCCATGGCTTAAGGATGCAAATGTAAGGGTGCAAACCGTAAGCCGACAAGCGAAAACCCTAGACGCGAGGCCCTACGCCCTAAACTCTAAACCCTACACCCAAAACTGTAAACCCGAAACCCTAAACCCTGGGCCGTATACCCAAGTAAGAGGCACACAGCATGTCCTCGAGTTTTGCCATGGAGGTCCAGCTCTCCACGCCACCCGGATGAGGCCTGGCATCTCGTACCCCGAAAAAGTTTAGGGGCTTAGGGTTCAGAATATAGCGTCTGGGGCATGGGATTTAGGGCTTAAGGTTCAGGATGTAGGGTTTAGGATTTAGGGAAATAGTTTGCCGTGATATAGCGCTGAAGCTGAGATGGTCATGCAAAAGTCGCTTCGAGCGTGTCGTGCTGTGAGACATGCTGCTGTGGCCTCATCACGCTCACCCACCCCACGCGTGCCAGGCGGCCAAACCACCCAAATTCGGGTTTAGGCCCTAAACTCAGTTAGGTCCACCTTGGTCAACAAGCCCCGGCACATCTCTAATCTCGCCAACCCCCAAAGGCCCTGCAAAGCCTGAAAGCCCCTGGGCAGTGGGACAGGTCTTGTGGTTCCTTGACTAGCTTGCACAGAGCCCTGCCCCCGCAGGAAAGGCTCAGAAACAGGGTGCCAGGAAGGGCTGGGTTGTTGGAACGAGACCTTGGGGTTTAGGGTAATCACCTTTTACGGGCCCATGAACTGGGCCTATCGCGGGTGCTACCGTTCCCGTGGCTGTGCTGAAGCAGGTCCAGGTATGTCGGCCTGCGCTATTGAGGTCGAGGGCGCATAGGCGCCGCTCACCATTGTGGGTGGGCGGCCTAAGCCATGAGTTTAGGGTTTAGGATTTTGGGGATTTGGGTCCAGGGTTTAGGGTTGCTGTGCTGTCAATACTATAGTATGGAAGCCTTGTTATTTTGCTATATACACATAATATGGTAATTCAAACGAAGTTCCTTTCCAGCAACCCAGTAAATCCTAAACCTTCAAAACCGCGTGGTGCGTCTTGAGATCAAGGAGCTTTGGTTTGCAGACATGGGATGTCAGGGGTTTAGGGGTTCACAGGTTTAGGATCGCCCTAAACCCAGAACCCCAGCAATGGCAGCGAAGCGCAAGCACCAAAGTCCACCCCGGTCCTGGGACTGCATGCGTTGCGAGGATGATGAAGTGTAGGGTTTATGGTGAGCACTGGAAGCTGCATGTTTGAGCGTCCTGCGAGAGACTAAGTAAGTAGACTAACTGGGTCACATCTATGGTTCATACGGGTTATACCCTCAACCCTAAACCTTGAACCCTAATCGGGCCCTATGTCCCTGCAGCCGTCTGAGCTATCCTAACCATCTATACCCTACACCTGCCTTAGAGTACCTAATTTGTAGGTAGAAGATATTAGACATAAAGGTAGGCGCCCCGCAAGCAATAGGGGCAGGGTATCCAGTAGGGGATTAAGTACGGTACACAACGTAACTCACAAACCAAGCTGGCTACAGTTTATACAAGTCGCCACTTCAGGTGAGGAAAGGTGGAGTTCATACCTTGGGTAATTCTAAAAGGTCCACGAAGAAAAAAACCTTGTTGGGGATCTGCTCGCTACGTCATCACAGGCCAAGGAGTCTTGCAAACCCACTGTAGAAACCTATTTACGGAAATGAGGGGACTAAGTCGCTGATCCTTCAGGGCTTGTACCGGCCACAAGCTCAAAGGTCCTTTTGCGTTCAGACCTCATCCGTCATCCCCTGAACAAGAACAAGTCTCCCCATGATAAAAGTACTGCTCTGGAAATGCTCGTTACTCGGGGGTGAGCAAGGATTAGCATTGCATGCAGGGGAGGCAGCCCCTATAGGGGCCCTAATATTTGGGAAGCCTGAGCCCTATAGACGCCTACATTAGGTCCAATTTTCAATTTGATTCTCCTTTCTTGGGGTGATGTTATGCGGCCCACTTTCCATGTTGTTTCCGTTTGATTTGTCATTTGGATCTTCGATTATCCTTCCAACCCTTCACCCTCATTCCTGGGCCCTTAACTCGAAATTCCCAGCCCCTAAACTCCTGAAACCTAATTTCTCAACCCTAAGCCCTACCTACCTACCTACATACCTACCTACATACAGACATACATTCACACACACAGACATACGCCAAAGGGACCTGAGCGCGCAGAAGCCCCAGTTGCAGTGGAAGCGACCCTCTGCACGCCGCTTCTCACCTACTCTGCTCTAGGTACAGTATTATTGTCTACGGCTTCGGGTTTGGGGGTTTTGGGTTTCACTAGGGTTTAGGGGTTCAGCCCGGGACCCTGTAAGGACTATATCTCTATAAGGCTTAAGGTTTTAGTTTGAAGGTCTCGGTTTGGGGTTCCGGGCTTGCGGTTTTACAGGGGATGTGGTTTGGGGGCAGGGGCTTCGAAACGATACTGTCAGAGCGTATATGCGCATGTCATGCCGATGAGACACTCTATATCAGATTATTTCTAGGAATCTACAGCCATGATGCATATGGTAGTTTCCATAAGCAAGGTGACCCCAATGTAGACCCCAAAATACCATGATCCTTGTTAATCGGCCGCCGGCAGAGGTACCCCTGATGTCTGGAATCCCTCCCCCGTAAATGAAAAGTGCACGTATATGTATATATGTATTTATCGGTAATGACTTGGGCCCGTACAATACATGGAAGTCTTTTGGCGCTTTCTCGAGGGAATGTCTCCAAACCCAGAGCCATAAAGCCCACGAATGAAAGATGCCAAGAGGCATCTAGGCTTTCCCAAAGTTAGGGGTACCTTTTGACATTTTGGGGTTCATATTGGGGTCTCCCTATTTCTGGAAACTACCATGTAGAGCTTAAGCAAAGTTTGGACAGCCGCAATCGACGAGGAATCTTCTGGCATTCTTTGTGTATACAAGGAATGCATTGATTCATAAGATGCCGTCAGAAGCCGAGGCCCTGCAAACCCTAAACCCCAAACCCTATAGTCCCCCTTAAGTAGATAGAATATGGGGTATATGGGGATCTTATTATAATGTACCCAAACCCATATTCTATCTACTTAAGGGGGACTATAACCCCTAAACCCCAACCCTGAACCCCTAGACCTTGGGCCTGGCACATCTGCTTGGAGACACACAGCACAAACCCCAATGATCTTTTAGGTGGACCCCCACCTAAGGGATACTGGTGATTATCTACGGGTCCTACTATATATCCGATTATACCACGATGGGCTTGCAACCACCTCCCGTTTCACGACCCCTAGCATTACAGGCATGAAAGGCTGGTTTCACTACTACCGGCCCTGCTTGATCTAAACACTATGCCCGCAGCAGTATCCTATCAGAAAGATTCCAACAAGCAAGATCGAAGACAGGCTGCTGATCGGGTAGCAGATGAAGTTGCAGTTCTGATCTCCACAAAGGGAAACGGTCCTTCCTCGAGATGGGTAAAGCTTGGGTCCTGCCCCCACCCATGAACAGTCTATGATTGGGATTATACTAAGGGGTCCATATAGTTAACCCCTAAACCTAAGTTTTAGTGAGTGGGGGCTGCATCCAAGGTCAAGCTTTTTCTTCGGGGATAGGACCATGAACCTGGTTGAGGACCCTTCAAGGATGGCAAAGGCCACTGGAGGATGTTTAGGGTCGGGGTTTAGGGTTTAGGGGGATGTCAGGGTTGTGAGTTTAGGGCGTGGAAAGTCCCCAGCAGTGGGAACACATACAAGCAGGCTTGCTCAGGTACAGTTGCAACGCATAAGCGGTAGTTGAACAACATTCCTGCTTGCAAAATGGCCACTATGGAATATACATCCCCCTGCATATTTCCTTTTAGATCTACAGGCTCCCTAAACAATTTGCCAAGGACCTGTTAGATAAACCTTAAAGTATCAAACAGGAGCTGCACGATGATGGAAGTCCCTTGTGAGGGAAAAGACATGACAGGGAAGTCAGCTGGTTCCTTCGATGCCTGAAGCTAAGCTTAATTCGTCGCATGGCTAACTAGTGTAATTAGACTCAGAAATGATTGTGGTAGCCCCAACCCCCAACATCAGGACCTGTTCTAATCATGAGATGGTTAGAGAGGGTAGTGTTTCTGGAGGTTGGTTTTACCAGAGCTTGCTCAACATGATCAGGATATGTTAGTACGTCCTGGCGTTTAGAGTTTGGGGTCTAGGTGGATACATGGAGGCATGGGCCCCTGTAGACGTCCCTGTTCATGTTCCCAATAACAATCTGCTTTCCGTTGGCTAGCTAGGAGTGAAGGGGAATGGAAAAGAACATGGAAACTATTATCATGCGTAATATAGGGACAAGTATCAGGATCCATTCCTTCATTCCTAGCCAACCAAAGGCCAGTGAGGAGCACAAGCTGAAGAGAGCTACTACAGGGGGCCGAAATAATTACAAATATGATTTTGAGGTCCATTTGAGGTCCATTTGAACTACCATATACTATAATTATACAAGGAATATGGATCCATAATATTGGTAGTTATTTAGGCCCCCTACATTCAAGTAAGGTCAATTAGGACAAGAGCACGCCCTGCTGTCAGGGTTTATAGGTTTAGAGCATCGTGTTCACGTGTCACTGGTGGACCAATACAACCAAGGGTCCATCTGCACTGACCTCGTCAACCTTAGCTGACTTCAACGCCAGGGTTTTGAAAACCTTTTTGGCGCATCCCTCAGGACCCAAAGAACTAAAAAAGGTAATGTTTATGGACCTTTGGGCCAAAGTAAGCATTACTTATAGACTTAGATCCCCAGTGTATAAGGTCTAGGTTTATGGTTTCAGGGGTTCAAGGCTTCATGAAAGTTTGAAGGTTTTCGGCTTGAGGCTGTGAGGGATTAGCTAAGGTATAGGGCCTAGTTTAGGGTTGAAGGCTCCATGAACTGTTCTCGTCACTTGACTGGCTTTAGGCTAGTATGGGGATAGTGTAGAGGTTAGGGTTTAGGATGGTTTGGGAAATGCCTGGCACTTGGGCGAATCCCACGCTTTGTCATCGCGCAGGCCTTCCGGCCCTGCGATTGTAGGTACCAAGCCAGAGTTGGACCCATGGCCCTTCCAAATCCCCGACAAAGGATTGGGGCTTCGGTTTAGCCAGGATAGGTTTGGCAGCCCTAGACAAACTTGATCTTCATAGCTTACTTGGGGTGTCTACAGGGATTAAGGGTAGGACAAATTAGAAAATAAATTCTAACCTACCCTCGTGAATCACTGCCAGGACATTTCCTTGCCAATAAAACCAGTCATGCTATGCTCCTGGAAGATTCCACATGCTGCAATGCCAAGACCACATTCAACCGTTCGAGTCATTTGAGTAGTGATTATTTTGGTGGTTGAACCTAGTAAGCTTATATTCCTTATATAAAATACTATACCCCAAAAGGAGGATATAATCTTACTCTATAAAGGGTACCATAGTATCCCCAAATAAAATACTACTCATTTGGGCGTTTCCATAATTATGGGGACTCCTGCTCGGAGGGCCAGGAGGATTTAGTAAGTGGGTTGACAATGGGGATAACTAGGGTTATTAAATGGTTTAAGGGGGTTACCAACCTACTTCCTTAGTCCCCATGACCCTTCAAGTTTCTACCCCAATTGGGTATCGTCCGGTGCCTTTGGGGGACCCCAAATTTGGAACACCCTAAGCCCAACATATCCTCATGTATCCAGCATATCCCTTGCGTTGCGCGTTCCTATACGCCCTCTACAATCCCCTCCAAGTGGATCCCTACTTTACGGAAACTCCCACTTTGCTGGAGCATAAGCATGGCGAAGCTGGAGGCATTCAAAAACGACAACATAAAGGAGGAAAGATACGGATGACGTTTTGTTTTCAATGTTTGGAGTTCAGGGAGCCGTGGGGGAGTTTTTGGGGCTATACAGTACAGGGATGGCAAAGCTACTATGCGGCGTAGCCGATCACAATTCAGTTAGGGCGTTTCACAGACGACGAAAACTTAGCACTCAGGGTTGGTTACGGCGGAGACGGGAACTACTGTGTTCGTTTGGGCTTTAGGGCTATGTCCTCGGAAGGGAGGGAAGGGATACATGGATGATGATGACATATTCTTTAGGCACCACTGGCGGGATACCTGCATGCCAAAAAAAAGACAGTGAACCCTAAACCCTGAACCCTAAACCATCCCAGTCAGATAAGGCTGACAACCTCAAGCCCGCAATCCTAAACCTTACTTCCTCAACTTACTGAGGGCTAGTAAGGAATAAGGGAGAGTTAGCAGGGAATAAGGGGATATATGATGTAGGGACTGTATAGGGACTACATCCCCTTATTCCCTACCTACCACCAGCAAGTAAACCCCTACGTCCTAAATCCTATGCCCGACAGCCCAAGACGGAAACCCAAAATCCCAAGCGCTAAGACCGAAATTCTCAACCACATGATCCCTAAACTTGCCACGCCACTTCGCACAGGCCACGGTAGATGGTTCGGCCAGTATACCTCGCCAAACTTTGGCTTCTTTTATGGGTTGAAGGTGTAATTGGGGGTTCAGGGTTTAGGTTCGCGAACTAAGTCATCAATGCAGTATAGGACCGAATAGGGTTTTGGGGTCTAGGGAAGGAACCCATTTTACATACAAAACAAAAGTATGTGCTTGGAAAACCGTACCATCACCCCAATTTCAATTTCAGTTTTCCACGTTCATGTCAATCTCATTTTCCACTATTCTTCTCGTTTAGGCCATAACCTGTCGCTAAACCCTATACGAAACCCTATAGAACCCCTATGTATCCAAGCAAGACAGAAAAGTGCCTGAACCCTAGGCCTTAAGCCCTAAACCCAAAATCCTACAAATGCTACGCCGTTTATTCCTAAGTCCTAAGTAACACATAACCGCAAGCCCTCAATCCTGAATAACATGGCTTTGCCTACTAACCACCAGTAACCTAACTCAGCGCATATTGGCATGCGAATTCTTCAAGGGCGGCTCCCATCGTGTAATTGTACTCCCCAAATACCCCAGCGCCCAAACAGCATGCTCCAATTACTAAACCTAAACCCCACTGACCCTAAAACCGACATGACATAGGGATTCCACTAGCTAGCGGGCCTGCAATTCTACACCAAAATGCTATTGACCTTCCTACCCTTTGGGCCCAATTTCTGGAAACACTAAACCCCTATCCTAAATCCCAAAACCCTAAATCCCAAAACTCTAAACCCCAAAACTCTAAACACCAAAACCCTAAATCCCAAACCCTAAATCCCCAAACCCTCTCTCTCTCTCAACCCTAAAACCTAAACCCCAAAACCCTAGATCCTAAATCCTAAATTCCAAAACCCTAAATCCTAAATCTCAAAACCCTCAATCCCAAAACCCTCAACCCTAAACCCCAAAACCCTAAATCTTAAAACCCCCAACACCCTCAATCCCTAAACCCTTCAACCCACTATATAACCATATATATTACAGTAGTTTTCATTTTCTTTTCCATTATCCCTATATAGCCCTAATATAAGCCCAACACAGCCCCTAAGTAACCCTTATATAACCCATATACATACATATACCCTAAACCCTAAACCCCTAAACCCATAAACCCTAACCCTAAACCCTAAAAATATATATATATATATACACCCTAAAACCCTATATATATATACATAAATATACCCTAAACCCTAAGCCCCCTAAATCCTAAACAACCTCGGTTTCTTACAGCCGCTGTAGGCCTTGGCTCCACGGGTCCCAGCAAGGACGCACGAACGCGACTTTTCAGCCCTGGCGGCATCTGGGGGGTTTAGGGGTTTAGGGGTTTGGGGGCTTAGGGGTTCAGGAGTTTAGGGGTTTAGGGTTTAGGGGCTTAGGAGTTCAGGGGTTTAGGGGTGTAGGGGTTTACGGATTTAGGGGGCATCTGAGGAAGATTCTCCACACAGAGGCTTCCCAAAGTGACGGGTAGGCCAGATATCATCTGCTTATAAAAAGACCTTTTTTCTCTACATCGGTCCACATTACTACGTACCAGCGTTACTATTCGGGTCACCATTAGCATGACTTGGAGGATTATTCCTACTATTGCGACTACTCCACTGATGCTAGAAATGCTACCACTGCTACTCATGTTAAGATCAATATTATTGTTCCTGCGCTATTACAGTACTGTTACAATGGCCGGCATGCTGCGACAGCTATTGGTGCTCTTGCCACTGAGAGTTCAGGAGTGCCGTAGGGACCCGAGGGGATTTAGCGAAGGACTTGTTTTCTCTTCTACACTTTTTTTTTTTTTTTT
>CAJNIZ010012309.1:0-10049 GCA_905231905.1 Symbiodinium pilosum | reverse complement strand
CCTGTCCTGTGCGTCTGTTCCTGCGTTGCTGTTCCTCCAAGGTCCTATGGATATACACGGTTGTGGGGTTTACTTCTCCTGCGTCACGGCCCGCGCGGTTGAACTGACTCAAATGCTTCCCTATAACCCAGCCTGTAGTGCACGTGCCACGGAGAAGCTCAGATCCCCAAACTCCAGCTTGAAGATAAAATGCCCTTCAGCCCTCTGTTTCTGGCGGGTATTGGGGTCCCAGGTGGCCCGTAGCCGATTGTGCTGGCACAAAGGCCCACCATGCAGTCAACACATGTCCTTCAGGCCTATGACCATCGTCCACATTCCACTGGCATGCGGGGAGTGGGAAAGGGGGGTTCACTCTGGGGCCACCTCACGAAGAAGAGCCTCGGCTGAATCCCGCGCCAGTTTACTGAAGTCTTTAGTTTCTTCAGCAGTCTTGTAAGTCCGTTCGACCGCGGTGGAGTATTCAACTACTAGGGTTGTACTGCGATCCATTCTGTCCACACGTGTAGCGAGATGGTTCAGCATCGTTCTTTGCTTCCCCTGAGTCCTTTTCACCTCATCCAGGCCCCTCTGAAGTTTCTCGATTTTTCGCTTGGTCGGTCTTTCCGACATGCTACCGAATTGCATATGAGCTGGCTAGCCAAATGTTGCGAGCTGTAGCAGGGATGTTTAACATGACATTCTGATCAAGACCCACCCTGACACGTAAAGTTTCCTTCCACGGGCACGTGGCTTCGTGTTAGCTGGACAAAGACATGCTTTGTCGGGCTAGGAGACGTGCTCCCCCCTGGCGGAAGGAACCCCTTACACTACCCGGAAGCATCCCCGACCCAAAAAAAGAACACGAGAGCGAAAAGATACGAAAACACGCCCGCCGACCCCCGCCCACTCGGTTTGTCTCAGATTATTCATCATCCGTTCCTTCCACGGGCACATGGCGCCGTGTGAGCTGGACAGAGACTTGCTCTGTCGGGCTAGGAGACGTGCTCCCCCCTGGCTGAAGGAACTCCCAATAAAAGCCCCAGAGCCCCCCGACGTACGAAACATGACAAAAACCCCAGTCAAACCCAACCATTGTCCTTCCACGGGCTCGTGGCACCGTGAGTGCTGGACAGAGGCAAGCTCTGTCGGGTCAGGAGACATGCTCCCCCCGGGCTGAAGGACATCTATAAAACAACCGAAATATACTGTACGAGAAACACAAACCCACCCAACTCCGCCGCCCTACTGCAGGGCTCGTGGCCCCACAGAGCTGGACCACGTTTCGCGCGGTCGGGGAGGACCCTAGTCCCAACACCCAAACCATATGTCCCACAACCTGCCCCCACCCATGAAAAAAACCGATCACTCCCTACACCTTGCTTCGTGATTTTTCGTGCCTGAACACTGCCCAAAATCTTGCCGCATCTCGCGCATGTTCGATTGGCGGGGTCCGGGCCCCTACAAATTTCCTGATGACGTGGAAGATTTGCCCCGGTCATCATCACCCCACATGACTGACACGCTTCCTGAGCCACTGGCCCACGATTGATTCTTACTCGCGGCTGAACCGGACATTCATGCAACCGCCTGCGCTTTTCGTTACGCCAGTACTGTCCACACGCCTCGCACCCATACATATCTACGGTCATTTTCGTGGGGTCCGCCACTGCGTGATGGTCAACGTAGTGTGCAACCCAAATGTTACTCTTTGCAAAACCCTGCGGACATATAGGGCACTGAAACAAGCCCGTGTCTTCGTTTCGGCGCATACAGCGCTCACGTTTGCGCTTTTCGTACCTAAAACGCCCTTCCGGCACGAGTGGTGCTCCCTGACCTGGCGACCATCGGTTTAGAGATGCCTGTTGTTCTCGGTCAATAACCGTTAATGGAAAGGTTGCCAATACGACCCGTGTCCATTCCTCCCGGTCCTGCGCAAGCCGGAACCAATCCAACTCCGTGGTTTGGACTTGGGCTATAAGATATTGTAACCATTGTTGTTGTTTTATTGGAGGACGCATTGTTGTCAGGTGACCCTGCCACCAACCAAACAACGCCCGCTTAGGAAGACGCTCATTGCCAATACGCGCTACGTGCCCCAGCCAAAACAAACTTTGACGAGCAACGGTGAATTCGAAAGGCTCCCACTGTGCGGCATCGCATAGCATTCGGCTGTTGACGTGGAAGTCCTGCATCCATTGCTTACGCACTTGGAAGCATCTGCGCACCGCATAGTTAATTACTCGCTGCGACCTTGTAATGTGTTCACGGTTCCACACCCGCGACCGTCCAAAACACGTGAGTGTTGGCATGACCACCGCCTTCATGACCTTAACCCGTACGGAAAGCGGCATTTTGTGTTGCTGATTTCGGGTCCCAAATGTCCATGCCTTGGCCAGTTGAGCGATTTTGTGGTGGGCTCGGGACACCTTAAACGTGGTATCACGACCTGCCCCCCCTGTTTCCTGAAGCAAGCCCCCCACGTGTCGTACCACCGCCTGCTCCCCCTTGAAACGTACATCTGCTTCCCCCCGCGCCCAACTTTGCAGTCTAAGCCCTTCCGTCTTCCCTGGGTGCACCTTTTCCTTCCAATCCCGCATGGTTTGCTCCAACAGCGGTTCCGCGTATCGCATTTCCTTGGCCTCCCCTACCAACGTGGTATAGTCCGCAAACCCGATATCTCCTCTACAGTCCTCCCTACCTTTTCGCTTTAAATGCTGACGACTGTGGTAACCATGCCCTAACCGCCCGTCCACCCCAGTATTCCAAGGCAACCCCGGTTGCTGCCCTCTTTCCTCGGCACCCACGGTCCTACGCGCTCTAAAATCCTCCATAACAGCCGCATGATAACAATTGAATAAGGGCGGGCTTGACGGACAGCCCTCTCGTAGGCCCTTATCCACTTCGTAGCTGGTGGACAGGCCTCCGTGGATTTTTACCCGATACGTGGTATGTTCATGCAGCGCTTGACATATTAGGATAAAGGTATCAGGTGCGCCTTTTCGCTCCATGAGTCGCCAAAGCGTGTCTCTACTTACCCGAGGGTAAGCTTTTTCGATATCAAAAAACCTGATAAGGAGAACTTCATTTGAGCTGCGACTACAAGTACCCTCTTCTACTAGACGACGGGAGACCCGCAACGCGTCATCAACTGAACGGTTTCTACGGAATCCCATTTGTGCTTCAGGCAACCAGGCCTCACTCCAACGTTGCACTCGAACTGCTACCACACGCGCTAACAGCTTTGACCCTACACTCAGCAATGTAATCCCCCTCCATGTGGATTTCACCCGTTTATCCCCTTTTCTTTTCCAGAGAGGTACTACTATGCCCTGTTTCCAGCTCTCAGGCCACGCCGCTGCCTCTTGCCCTGCCACAGCCTCTCGAGCCGCACGCCACATCTCCCTAACGCACTCATGGATCTTTAGCCGCAAATCCTGTGTACCGTATTTATAAAATTCGGCAAGGAACCCATCTACCCCAGCAGCTTTCCCATTCCTCATCTGCCTCCCACACTGTTGGATTTCCTCGTCCGTGGGGTCTTCACCCATCCAACCCTCCACTCCCTCCACGGCCCCAACATTGTCCCAAACCTCCTCCTCCGCAACCTCCCGCCCCTCCTGTGACAGACGAAAGTGTTCCCTCCAGGCCTAAAGCTCCCTCGCTGCATCAGCTACTCCTGCGCCGGCATAAGACGAGTGATTTCGTGCTTTACCCCCAAAACTCGAACCAACCGATACACCTCCCGCATATTACCCAGCCTATGGGCCTCATTAAGTTCAGCCGTCACCCGGTCTACCCATTCCCACTTCCACCTTAGGCGAGTACGTTTACGGACACGACTCGCGTGTCGGCTTTGTTGTCTGGCTTGTAGGAACTCTACCTGTCGCTGAGGGTCCCTAGGCTCTTCGTCTTCCCTGAAAGATCTCAAGTATGCTAGTGCATCGGCCACGTTTGCATCTAGCTGCTCATTCTCCGCCTCATGTCCTCTAAGATGTGGCCGCTGTAGTGGTCCAGTGCTCCTACCTAAAATTTGTTGGCTGGTTTCCAAACATATGCTTGCCAATGCCTCCCACGTGAGCGATCCTTGTTCCCCCTTCCAACTTTGTATGCGTTCTGTTAGAGCTGCGTGCCAACGCTGTTTTAACTGTTGTGCCTCCGCCCCAGGTACCGCCAACCGATCCATCCTAGGTCTACACAGTGTTCCCTGTGGTTGCTCGCTATTCGCTTGTGGTCGCGCTTGCACGGCCCAAAAATGACATTTCATTTCCACCGGCAAATGATCCGTGTAATCCTCCCAGTAGTGACCAGGCTGTTCCTCCAAACCAACCCCTTGGTTACGCCCCCGGCGACCCCCACTAGGCCGCAAAAGTGGCTCCCCCGCGTTTCCTCGACGCCCCTCGTGGACCGTTTTAACCCCATCAACGAAACGAAAACAGTTACCCCGCACCAAAAAGTGGTCCAATATATGGCCAGTCCGCCGCGCCGGATGCCACCACGTATAACGATGTGCCAACGGCTGATCGAAGTACGTATCCATGATTACACATCCGTGTTGCGCGCTCCACTGCAGTAGTTCTCGCCCCCCTTGACTCGTCCTCACACTCCCAAAGCGACCTACTACCCTGGGCCAATCCTCGTGTGAATTGGCCGATATATCCGCGTTAAAATCCCCACCGACTATGAGAATGTCATCCCCCGGCGCCGCCCGCAACACAGTGGACAGTTGCTCCCAAAACGCCTCCCGTTCTCGCCTTGGTGCTGCGGATATGGGTGCATACGCAGCCACCAACGACAATCCCTTATACATGCCCCTCCGTGGAACTCGAACAAGCATGGCCCTGTTGCCCCTAGCTCTGGCGACCTGAACCTTAGATCCCCCTCCCCGCCATACCTGCGTCAACCCGGCATCCATGGCTACCCCCACCCTGCCCCGTACAACCACGGTCCACTCCTTGCCATCTACCGTGGCCCGTTTCACCCCGTCACCAACGAAACTCACGTCCGACAGCAGCACAGCGTTCCATCCTCTTCGAGTAGCAAGCCGAAACAGACACTGAGTTTTTGTCCACGGGTCGTAAGGAACTTCCGTAGCCCCCCATTTGCGTACGTTCCAGCAACCAAACCTCCATGTGCACACGTTTCTCCGACGACGACCCCGTCCCACTCCCCGCTGTCTTCTTACTGATTGTAGGATAAGACGATTTCGCAAACTCCGATGTCTCCTACGTAGCCTCGACACCCCTAAACGCATGTGTTTGACTGCAGTTTCCGGTCTCTGGGGCTATTAAACCCAAGACCAAAATACAAAGACCCACGTATTTTCGCCCGATGACCCGCCCTATGGTCACCCGGCCCGGGACCCCCTAGCACACAAGCGGCAGAAAGTCCAGCAACGGGACCCCCGCCAACACTCATGTACTATCGCAGCCCGCCCAGTGAACAGCACCCAAACGAAACAAACCAGTTTGGGAGGTACCAGTGTAAGGTTGATGGCCACTCGCCACACTACAATCGAAATTTCCCAACGACGTGGAACCAATGTTATTTTTGTGGCACCCTCTCGGGTATGGAGTTCGTCACGCTCTAAAATCCGTTTCTGTCAGCCACACGTTGCAAACAATGCAGCCGAGTCACATCCTACAAAAAACCTAATCAAAGACACGCATTTCATTTTTCGTCCACCTCAAAGTTGCGTGTCCGCCCCCTCGCCCACGAGGAGGACAGCCATCACATGGACATAACAATCTGTGAGAGGCACCCGGATTTCAACACCTGATTCTAATTGGACAGGCACGTGAGGCTTGTCCTGACTGAGCCAAACTTCTTTCTGTGCCTTACTCCCTGCCCCATGGAAGATAGCAATGGCCTCAGGTTTCCTGGCGAAAAGAATGTTTGAATCCCGACCAACTCTAACGCTGACTGGGCATGCTGGATAACCAAGCGGATTTGATCAATCAACTGATCAGATTTGTCAACCATGAGGAGAATGGCAACATCATCAACCCAAGTTGGTGAACATGCTGCATGCGTCTGTTCGGTGACCGCATCAAGCACATTCACAACGGAGCCACTAGCAACCATCAAGCTGTGCAACTCACTCAAGCTTCTCATAAGCACTGCTTGAAACAACACGTCAGCTGGCGGGGCTCCTGGACATGTCCCACATCGCGACATGTACGCCACTTCCTCATCTTCACGCATATGGAACCCTGTTGACTGCAATGTGGCCATAACATATCGCCTGATCACATCCGGAACATTGCACTCCTGCAAAACACTTGGCCCAAACAACATGCTCATTCATCCTGGCTCTTACTGTCTCTGGCGGATGTAGCAATTCAATGAGTGCGCAAATTCGCTCTGCGTCATTTCTGTTGCTGCCCTCGTCAAACACATTTTGTCGCACGGCAGCATGCAAGGCGCTGATTCCGTCAACACAAATAACTGCACCTGACTGCGCTTCCTGATGCAATCTTCAAATGTGCCCACATATCATCACCTGCGCCAGCGCTGTGTTCTAGCCCTTTTTGGCACCACCCTGTCCCGGAAGGAACTTTGGACCGAATTGTTTCATGAGTTTTTGTCTAACAGACCTAGCAATCGCTTTCATGCTCAGCTCCATCAGTGAAATAGATCTCCATGCTCCCAACGTTCCGAATGGTTTGCCAGGCTTGGGTATGGCAATCGTCAGCATGTACCTAAGGTCACTAGGAGCCAATCCATTAGTCATAATTTTCATGAGAGTAGTATTTTATTTGGGGATACTATGGTACCCATTATAGAGTATAGAGTAAGATTCAATCCTCCTTTTGGGGTATAGTATTTTATATAAGGAATATCATCTTACTAGGTTCAACCACCAAAAAATTGCTACTCATGAGAACCGGATAAAACATTTGAGCTGCCTGCATCGCCACACATGAGAAGGCTTCAGCAGGTATGTGTGTTCTTCCGCACGCTTTCCCATGCGGCATGCACCTAAACGCATTCATCAAATCTTGAAGCGCAGGCATATCGCTCAACGGGCTGCTGACACGCTGTCGTCAGTCTGAACTGGTTCAACCCGCAGACGGATATCAGCTGAAGAAACAACCACGCCCTGTTCTGCCTCAGAAAAATGCTTGCCCAACAGTTGTGCAGTTGTCCTGCTGTCCGTGATCAAGGCGCCATCGGCGGCCCGAATCACAGGCGCTGTCCGAGGTGCTTGGTATTTCCTACCTTGTCGAAGGACGTTACGAATATGTTGGGCAAAGCTCCGGATCCCCTTCTCTCCGGTATCACTAACCACCTCCCTGACCTGGTTGGCAACATCCAGTTTCCGTTTATCCTTTAAATCAGACACGATACGTTGCAGCTTGAACTCATGCCAAGCGATCTTCAGCCGTCTCTGTCTGTTGCCTAGTCCGAAAATTCTACAACTACGGTGGCGTTGATGGTGACCAAGCTGCCGCCATGCATCAAAGACACAATGCATGTGATCTCTTGCTTCAGCCATCCGCATGCATTTCAAACCCCGTTGCCCATGCTTGCTCTTGATGATGCTCCAAGCCTCCTCGCTAATGTGTTACTTCCTGGGCTGTCCCTTCTGCGCAGGACACTGCTGCTGCAGGACTGTCACGCACGCAACGTGAGCTTCACCGTCCATATGCCAAGGTGGTTGGGGAACACCTTCCAATGCGTGCTTCAGTTTGGTCGCATTTTTGGGATTTCGAAGTTGGCTCCTATCAATCTTGATGTCAGTATTCCCCGGCCTAGCAGTCTGGACAGCAACAGCAACAAGAGGGATGTTGTCATGTGAGACGTCAACTTCTAGGGCATCTTCCAATGCAGAGTTCTAAATGCACCGCTCCATGTAAGAGGAACCAGAACATAATCCAACTTGGCACCCTTATGCCGGTGCCCCCTCCTCGTAATGACCTCCCTACCCTTGCAGTCAACATGCTGTGTGTAGTCCAATGAGAAATCACTGGCACAAGCAACCATGTGTTCAGCATTTCTATTAGCCGGCTTTCTGGACCCATCAGCCCCAACAACAAATCTCGCATTGCCATCGATCATCAGACTCGTTGCCACATTGCCTTCCACACAAGACAAGACCTTCCGAAGTTGTTGCCACCATTCATCAATTACCCCATCACTGGCCTGACCGTGTGGCGCATGCGCAGAACATATTATAGCCCGAACCATTCCTATTTTGCCGCTGGCACGCACAAGTATCGGAATGCAATGCACGATAGCAGACGTCTCAACTGACCAAGGTCCGTTCTTCCTTAAACAAGTTTGAACCCCGAATTGTCATTGATCAGCAGCAGCCTGGAACTTTCTGTAAGCATAACCCTCCCCAATCTCGTCAGCAGCTGCATCTTCGACACCACCTGCCTCTTGAAACCCTGCATGTCGATGGCCTCTCTCTGCAACAATCTGGCTACTGCAATCTGGTCAGTTTTAGTCTTTAGGGTCAGTGTGATGTACGTCAACATGCGCGATGTCACAACATTCCCTTCGTCCTCACAACTGCCCACGTGACCAGCATCAACGTTTCTGTCAGGCTGCTTGATTTGGCGCTGGCATCTTACTGTTCCATGGAATGTGCCTTCATCAGGATTTATGCCTGGCCACTGTGGCTGCCTTGGAACCTCCGCAAGCGTCAACCACAACCATGGCAGCATGTCTCCACTCACAGCCTGCCCAAGCATGTCATGATTGTTCATGCAGTGTCCCTCGCATCGCTTCCTTAGCGATCCTATCAGCCAGCTCATTCAGAGGAATGCGCACATGCGATGTCACGTGATGGAATTGAGGGCCTTTGCCTCTCATCCTGAGTGTTACGTGCATTCCGTTCACTGCCAGTGCAATCTTGTCACAACACGCCGCCATGCCTGTGACCGACTGCATTGCACTTTCATAATCGTAATGTGCACAAACACTTCCATCAAAATCAAGCACCGCAACAAAAGCCTGAAGCATGGCAACACACTCCGGCACATACGCATTGGGTACCCATCCTTTGACTACTTGGGCCTCAGCATCGCATGGCCCTGACAGCTATCCAAGCCAATGCATTCGTGCACGTTCCTCTGCTAAGAACACACACGCCCAGCCTGCTTCTCCTACCCTGGGCTCATAGGCGAGGCGCCATCCGTGTATACATGTATTACTCTAGCATCCTGCCACGTGATTCTGTTACGAGGCATGCAATCCTCGAGAATTCTCTGCATCTGCCCCCTAGCTCAGCGACTGTCGGACAAGCTATTTGCAAACAATCAAGTGTGTTGCCAACCTTGACTTGTTAAAGCAGGCCAGGATGAATACATGTACGCACGCACCTTGGCGCCTGTAACAATTGCGTAAGTTCTAGCCTCCTTGCTGCAGGACGCTCAACTTGTTTGCCATCTAATGGCTGTTGCTGCTTGTGTTGGCCATCCCGTTCCACCCTACCGGTTCCGCTACTGCTAAACCGACTGTCCTCCCGGAGACTCCCCTGACTCTGAGGCATGAATTGCTCTTGAGGCCAATCATTGAAGAGATGATTATCAAAACTGTGTTTTTCCACACCAATTCCCTCCACAAGCCTCATTTCACCATGTATCGTCACCTCTTCAGTGGCAAAAGCTGGTGACTGTACATTTCCTTCCAGCAATCCGTCTGACGTCTTTCCACTCCTTTCAGTGACAACGTCAACGTCTGGAGTAGCGCTTGCGTGTCATGGTCCACTCCTATCAAAAACCGCACAGTCGGTCCCGCGCTGAATCCTGGGACGACCGTCAAAAAGGGCTGGAAATGCCTTACCTGATTGGCTACCTTGCGACACAAAATTGACCTTTTGATGTGGTTTCCGCCAGGTCCCTTTGTGCAGGCATGATCGCAACCCTATAGCTGCATGCGACTGCCTGGATGAGCATCTTGTACAGTCAGATTCTCGGGTGGCTGCGTCCGTCTGTGCCATATGGTCGCATGCTCTTTCAACTTCGCTCCCAAACCAGTCTGCAATGAAGGTGGTATTGCCAAGCTGTCTATCTACGTCATTGGCAGTCATCCCATCATCATGTTCTGCTTTAGAGCATGGCTGG
>CAJNIZ010012308.1:0-10052 GCA_905231905.1 Symbiodinium pilosum | reverse complement strand
TCTTTCCATGCGGCTTGGCAGACAAATTTTCGAAGGCGAAACGGCATGCCCACGATATCCCCAACTTCAAGATTCTTTTGGACTCCATACACTTGCGTGTCATATGCTTGGGGGAAAATCAATCCTTCATAATATGATTCGCTATGAAATTTTCAGAATTCTGCAGGGAGAAAATCTTCATTGCAGATTAGAACCCAATCATCTCTTGCCAGATTCGCCAGGTCAGCGCCCTGCAGATATTTTAACGATCCCTACAACTCTCTGTAGACAATCTACTTGAGGTCTGATGCCGAGGATTGCGCTTGATATCTCAATTGTCTCGCCTTTCCGGTCGTCTAACTTGGGGCAGGGTAGTTTATCAGCTGCTAAGTCTCAGGCGGAGCGTAAACGTAGAGATCGTGAGACGGTCCAAAGATGTCATTCTCAGGATATAGGATTTGAATCATTGGTCTTTGATCATTCTGGAGGCCTGGAATCGGAGGGAGATCGTCTTCTGATTTCGCTTTGCCGAGCTATTGATGATAATTTGTTTCGAAAGACTGGATCTACTTGTCAGATATTGAAACAACGTATTTCCTTCGTGATTCAGAAATATGAGCATATTTGCTTGCAGCGGGCTAGGGACCAAAGGCAGAGCCCGCCCAATACCCATGATCGTTCTTTTCAATTCCTGCAAACATATTCTGAAGGAGGATGATCATTGAAATTGCTGATAGGATCCCACGCGCAGGCTATGATGATTCTGAATCTGAGGGGACGGGATCTGAAGCGAATAGATGATTGGAGATAGAACATCCCCTTTTCTCATTACTTCTTCGTTTCGTTTGAGGGTCTGTTGCTGCGTTGTTGCTTTTCCTTCTTTCGGCGTCTTCTTTCTCGTCTAATTCGTGGCGGGTGGTGGCGGGATTTCACGACTGGAATGCGGACGCCGAATCTTTTGGTGATTCTTTTTCCCTCAAACGAATGAGAAGATTGGAAATCTTGAATAGCAAGATTTCTTCCTTTTCTCATTTCTCAGCATGCGAATGCATCGTTCTCATGAATATGAGAATGAGGAATTTCTGAGCAACCCGAAATGCTATTGGAAAGATATAGAAGAGAAGATAAGAGGATGCTGGGATGCGCCCGAAATTATATAAATATGAAAATATTCAATATAATATTAATTTGAATATCAATATGAATCTGATTCTTCTTATGAATATATCTCTATATTTTAGCGCGTTTATTTGCGGTCATTTCGCTCGCGCACGGCCTAGATTTTCTGATTCACTTTTAAAATGCCTCTTGCGGGCTCCTTCGGGGCTCTAAAATCTCGGAGATTTTAGAGCCTTTCGGAAAAGCTAGAGGCTCTAAAATCTCCGAGATTCTTGGAGCGGGCGGCGCGACCAAATTTCTTGGAATTTTTTGGTCGCGCGGCCCTTGCTTCCGGAGCGGCTTTGCGCGTGAATTATCTCTCTTTGATTATCTGTATGGCTGTTCGGCGGAACGCATAGACTTGGGGCAGAAAGTCAAAATCTTCTAGAATTCATAGCTTGGTCAAATCTACCCAGAGGGATTTATATATTCCCCCGACTCGCAAATAGCCCAGGAGAGATAAATGAGGCGGAAGGAACGGGCTGGATGCGGGGGCCGCGCGACCCGAAATCTCCCAAGCTATCGACGCGTTTCTCTCTCTTCGGCTGTCTGCGCGGCGGCTCTGTGTAGATTCAGGGCTGAGATCTAAAAGCTTTCAGAGTCTATTAGAAAAGCCGTTTTTGGTTACGTGTGATCTTATATATTGATTGTTCGTCGGGATTCACGTGCGATATCTGAAGTGCCTCAAACTCTTTCTTCTACCGCCTTATGGCATCAATAACAGCCATCTCGGATGAAGAATTCTACGAAGCACCCGTAGAAGTAATACACTCCAAAGGAAGAATAAAATCCAAATTGGTAGCCATGACCCCGGCCACTTCTTCCAAATATATCTCCTCCAAAACCAACGGCTAAACTTCACAGCTTCTCCAGAAGTAGCCAAGGTCGCTAACAATGTTCCCCCACGATTCTGAACTAGATTGATCTCAGTGCCATTGGCGAGCTGAACCTTGACTTTAGCAGCTGCCTCAACTTCATCAGTTTCGGCCATTCGAAACGTATGGGATGCACCTGAGTCCAAAAGGCCACTGCGCCCGTCTTGGTGGTTGCAATGATGGAAACTTGCCATAATATCCACTTGTGTAGAACTCAAAGATAATGTTTTCAACTGTCGCATCTCCCTCAGCATAGCGTTGGCCTCTTGCAGGAGATTCTTTAAATCAGAGTCAGGGACTTCCCCAGGTGGTACAGGCGCTGGAGCTCCATCTATCACCAGCTGAAGCCGCTGGTGTCATAGTAGCTGCCGGAGCAGGAATGGCCTTAGGCGGCGCACCCGTTGCCGCTGCCACCGGCGGTGACGTCTTGGCAGCGCTAGGCTTTGGGTTAGCCTTGGCTGTAGGGCTCGTTCCTTCCCCCTTGATAGGACATGCAGCTTGTTGATGTTGTCGGCTACCACAGATCCAACATCTTCCTTGCTTCTCCCTTCTAGTGAATGCGTGCGACCATATAGAAGACGCGCCCTTTGAGCATCCAGCATCTATACGGAAAATTTGCAAGGAAGACGTCCAGCCTTTGCCTTGGTCTTGGGCGAGGGCGAACCGCCAGGATTGGACTCCCCGGATGCCTTAGCGCCTGGAGTCAGTCCAGTGCCGTCGATTGCCTTCTCAAATGTTGTGCTGGAGCTGCTTGGAGGGCCTCCTCTATAAGCTCCCTGCTCAAATTCAGATAAAAGGGCATTGTGAAGATCTCATACCCCTTTCTCTGTGGGCCTGGTGTCCGCCTCCAATGTCTAGCGAAGAATATTGATGCGAAAGCTGATGTCCGGGTAGTCCAACAGCGGCTTCTTCATTAGGCCATCAAGCCCTGGTAAAAGGGTAAAAGGATACTTGGGTCCGGCTTCTGAAGTCCTATATCCGTTGCACGAGATATCCGCCGTGGGCAACCCGTGATTAAGCCTTGTTAAGACCTCCTTAAGATCTCCCTAAATCTGCCTAAGGTCCCAAAAGGTTTCCTATTATGGGGCCATCTTGCAGGGGGTCCCCTTTAGGGCTTCCATGATCATTTTTTGCAAGTAGGTATATTGGGATGGTTATATGCAGATTGTAGTGCTAAAGCATGACATGCTTTGCAAAGAGGCTGACCACAGAATGTTGCAATCCGAACTCCGATTACAGTTGCCCGCACACCTAAATCGCCCAAAATGTTCAAACCTTACTGCCGCAGCCCCGGATACAATACGTTGTCCGGAGCACTGTAAGGGTACGTTGCCCAGGACGCTTTCCACGCAAAACCGAATGAAACCGCGAAAAATTAGGTAGAAATGCCCACGCGACCCACCCCTAGAGAGATCAGGTAGAGGAACTATAGAGAGTTTTAACCCTAAACCCCTAAAATTCTAAGATCCTAAAACCCTAAACCCTAAACCCCTAAAACCCTAAAGCCCTAAAACCCCAAGACCCTCAAGCCGCCAACCCCTTTGCTCGCCTTGCAGTGACTTCCAACCTCTGACGGAGCTGTTATCCATTTCTTCAAAGAAGCCACTGCTTCATTGGCATTTGCCGCAGATGGCGGAGGCTCCTACGAAGACAGCACCTGTTGCCTCTCCACCACAGACCCTGGACGATAAAGAACCACCACCCTAGCCAAAATCGCCAAAGTGCCGCTCAGTCTGGAAGCCAAGACCTCTTCCTTCACGGAGTCCGGAAAGCTTGCTATAAGCATTGCTGCTGCACATTTATCCATACGTGCCCATCTTTGGTCCTTGAGCTCAGCAGGCTCATAGTCCTCAGGACGCAAGGCCAGCTTCCAAATATGAGAGGCTCGGGTATAGGCTTCGTAATAGGCCTTCAAATACTTCATAATCTCGCGCCACCGCAAGCCACTAGCATTGGAAAGATCTCCCATGTAGTTCTGGATGCCATGGAGCCAATCTCCTATGTCAATGGCAGAATTGGGGGAGATCTCTGGTAACTTAGGCAAACCAATGGCACGATTTCAATCTCCTTGGCCTTCTGACTCAAGGACTCCTTCATTGCAATCTGAAGCTACGTCATCCCTTGAACCAACAGTCCAAGAGGGTCCAAAGCGCCTATTGGCGGTTTCGGGGCCAGGATGAGCTCGAAAGCCTGAGTCCTTGCCCTCTGGCATATCTAGAGGATTGCCGCTCTCATGGCCTTGATTTCCACACTGTCCAGCGAGATTGCCTCCAGATATTCCAGGACTCTCTAAAAGGCCAGAAGGAACATCCAAAAGCCCTCTAGAACAGCCCTGATCACCGATAACGTCATCCAGGCGCCTTCCATCACCAGGTCGTCGAAGAGGGCCTTCGTCCGGACGCGCTCCCGATACCTGATCAAGGCCAGGGGAATTCCTATACGCACTTCTGGTTGAGAAAGAAGGGCGCTTCCCTGAGATTCGCCAAGAGTTCCTTGAAGAGATTGGCCAATTTGACCCTGTACTCGGAGCTGGGATGATTGAACAAATTGCTCCAACAGAGACTTCAGCTTCAGGTTCTCCGTCTTTAAAGCCTCACGTTGTCTATAGAAGGTTTGCATCTCCAAGGCGACCTGCTTCTGCACTTCATTCAGCACTTGCTCCCGTATAACTGATCCCGTAGAAGAATCACTAGCTGGTTGTTGAGGAGAGGGATTCAACAATGGTCCCTGTCTACGCCATCTACGCTCCTATCGCTGCATAGCACTCTCGGTTTCCGGAGACAGGAGTCCTTGACGCCCATATCTATCTGACCAGCTCCTGGGAGGGGACAAATGAGGTCTTGAAGGAGGGCTTGTTCTTGTAGCTGCTCTTGCTTCAATCAAAGGCGTCACTAAGGAGGCTCCTGCTTGGCTTAGACGTCGCTATAGAAATTCGCCCAACTTCATAAATCAAATATTGGGTGCAGAACCACTAGGGCTTGCATTGCCCTCTAGACCAGGAAGAACTTCAGGAGGTGAAAACGTCATGCCCTCTACAGTAATATGATGCGCAACTTGCTCTGTGGCCCCAGCAGGTGTAGTAGACGAAGAAAACAAAGTATTTCTTCCATAGGTTGCTGCAGATGCTGATTGCTGCTGGGGCTGGGCTGAAGTGGAGTATATTATTGGGAGTGCACGTATGCTGTCTGTATTATACGCACTCGCGCCGTCCGCGGCCGGTGCAACGAAAATAGAAGACTGCTCTACGCCATCACTCGCACTGCTCATCAAATCTCCAGGCCTACTCAAGGCATTTGCAGGTACACCTTGCTCAGCAGACCCATGCAGAGGCCCAGCAACCTCGCCTTCCAAGATTGCGCCAGAGCACGGCGCAGTTTGAGCATTTGGGCTCATAGCATGCTCATGGACCCCCTGCGGGAGGCTCATAATTTCCCTGCAAGAGACAGCTCAGTGTTCCATGAATCCTCAAGTACGGACCGACTTGTTTTAGCGCAAAGAATTGCTTCCTTAGTTGAGCATGCCTTATATGAACTCTGCACTACGCCTTGAAAGATATGTCAAGGGAAATCGGCTCAAACCTTCATAGCTTAAGCCACAACGCCATACCTCATTACGTCATACTGCAGCTGAGGGCTTTCATCAGATTGATATATTCTATCTATCAATCTTTATATTCTATCTTCTATCGATCTCTCTATTTATTTTTATCTTCATATCTTTCTGATTTTTAGTTCATAATTCTGTATTTCCTGTAGGATAAGTCCTCGACGGAATACCCGATTTCTTCATTTTTCTTATCCCTTGCCGAGGGTCATCTGCGGCCTTATCGGCCAAAATCAGGCGCAGAATCAAGCCTGCTTTAGGGTCGGCGGCGTACTCAATATCCCCTTGAGGGCCCCTGGATTGCAAATATCATCTCACTTTTCCTTAGAGGCGACGTCATAGAATTATTTGCGAAGAAAGCCGTTCGGAATCCTTTCCTGACGAGGAACGACCGCAATCTCGTAAATTCATATGGGATATCCAATATCCCAGATATGAGGAATTCGGAAGTTTGAGAGACCTGCGCTAAGGCGACCAATTTGAGGTCCTCCAATCGCGGGCTCCCTGTGCCAAGCTTGGCAGAAAATTGTCGGCTGGTTGCCCGCATCTGTTCCCCCCAAATTGCCGTAAATTCTTCGACGAGCTCTTCGTGGGCTTCTCGGAGCACGCTGATTTTTATGAAGCCTCTCATCGACCGAAGACTATCTCCTTTTCTCTGCGTTTCTCAACCAGGTCAAGGCCATTGCAGGTGATTTGGAGTCTGAGCAGCCAGAACGTACCTCCATTTTGTATTCGGTCGGTGGCAGGACTCGATCTGCTCAGCCCTTATAATTTGGCAGTCGGAAGCCGAAATTCTATAGGACTTTTCGCCTCCTTCAAAGATCTGAGATTCCGAACGCTAGATAATTTGTGATTAGAAGAGGTCACCTCCAGAAAGCGCAGCGGCAGCTTTCGCTGCTTCTCAGGCATCTCCGAGCCAAGTAGGCGTGGTGGCGCTGTTGCTCTAGCTGCTGCTGGTGTCACCCGAGCAAGTACTCCAAGGCGGCGCGCGTACTGGCCCGATCTTCCGCTTTCTCAGAGCTGCAATCTTGTCCTCCACAGGCTGCGAGGCCCATGCGAAAGTCTTCATGGAGCTGTGGATGCGCGCGCTGGAAGGTTCCCGTGTCGATGTCCAGGCGCCGCAAGGCGCGGAGAACTCTGGGCTTCAGATGGCAAAGCTGCTGCGAAATGTCGTCCGGCTGGGGCGCATATTCTCCATGACGGCAGGCTGTGCATGCCTTTTTAGAAATGGTAGGCGGCGCCAGACGGCGCAGACCGACCGGCTGCAAGGGGCGCGGCTGCATGGAACCGCAACTCTGGCATATCGCCCAAGAGCTGTGCTTGCACCGTGCCTCCACCCTCCGGGCCATGGCGTCCTTGGGAAAAGGCAGGCCGGCGTCGTTCGTGGCCACGTCGCCGCTGGAACCACAAAGTGTCGTCATCTCCTTGGCTTCGGCGGCCTCCTGCTCTGCGGACGCGGGCTTGAAGAGATTCTTAGAAAAGAAGATCTTATTTCGAACCAGACGACGACCCCTGCGCACCTCCTGGTCGAACCTCTGCGCTTTCTTGGAGCCTGCGCAAAAGGAACGCAGCGCAGGCTTGCGACGAGCCAGAAGGTGCAGCCACTTGGTGCCTGCGCTGGCAGGCTGGCGACTGATTTTCTTCTGACTGGTGTCTTTGTAACAGCTGCGTACCTCGCTGCGGCATCCTCGCCTCCCCAGTCCGAATGCGGTCCAGGACCTTCTGTACGTTACTGCGAGCCAGGGCCTGGAGCTTCTTCCGCATCTGAAGGATCTTCGGCCTGGGCGAAGCTGCAGCAGCGCGGAAGGCGGCTGCCGAGCACACAGCAAGCTTGGCCTCGGCGAGGTTGAACTCTGGATGCTTTCAACTAGATGAGTGCAATAAAATTACGCAATGGCACTGGTGAAAGTCCCAAATCAGGAGAACGTGCTCAGAGCTCAACGACACCTTAAGGCACCGTAACGCCAGCTATCCTAGGGGGAAATGGTAGGAACGCAACAGAGCCGTAATAGGAACGTAACGCAACTGGGCAGAACATAATCACTACACAACATGGAGGGAAACCCAAAATCGATGGAATATGACAGCACGTGAACAAGATAGAATCCTATATTATTCTAGGAGGAAAAGGCAATAGGAATGAGGTAATTAATGGCGCGTGCCATAGGACCAGATTTCGTTACTTCTGATATCAGATTGCCATGGGTCTGGTGTCCCCGCGGCTGCGTAGGCTGAAATAACTTGACCAGAAGGACCCTCTGCACCGCCGATGCAGCCATGCACAGGCACGACTGGCAGCAAGATTGAGCTCCCAAGTGCACTGCTTACCCCAGCGGACAAATCATGCAATATCCCCAGCAATCGCTGGGGATTCTGTCTACGAACAGCCCACCGGCAGGCACCTCAAGATATGGGAGCCGAAGGGTCCGAAGCTAGCACGGGCTCCAGGCTCACAAACTTAATTCGATCATAATCTGATTTTGAAAGAGAAAAATATTGATCATGAATTGATATCATTTAAGCATGCACACGCATCAGCTTCGAAATCCTGATTTATGTAAAGCTCACCAGGCTCAGCATGCACGAAGCAGACAGGGTCTCGCATAGCAGCTGCCTGCACTTTTTCAGCTGAGAATTCGAAGCGTTTGCGAATACCAACCATAACAGCGCCCTAAGCTCTGATCGCAGAGATCTGATGAAGATTTCCAAGAGATATCTACAAGAGCCTGAAGGCAGGATGAAAGAAAGTTCCGTTATGCCATGATACGGAGGGCCTTGGTACTGAAATTGGGCATAGCGCTCGTTTTCAAGATCTATGACCAATGGAGCCAGAAGGTATTCACGGGGCGCAAGCATGAGCCAACCCTGGCTCTGCGCATGCGACAGCGAAGCAGCTCGAAGAGGCGGATAACATGCCGGAATCAACTTAGCAGGCAAGACAGGGACTGGCATCACCCCCCTGCCTGATGGTCGGCCACTCTAAAATGTGTTTGCCAGTGCATTATTATAAAAGACAAGGGCAAGGGAAGGAAGACAATTCTTGGATTTGGGCTGCGTAGCAACTATATCCCAACGCAACACCATCTGCTCAGGACACTTTCCAGGACAGAAGTGCAACCCAGGCTTTTCGCATTTCAGCAGTGAAGGGAAGTAACGGTCATCATCCAGCGTTGGAGTGTGCAAAGGCCGCCAAACGCAAGAAAAGGTGGTGTAATGCTAGACAAATCGAGTATTGTCGCTGAATGTGCCAACAGCGTCAAGCCTAGTGAGGCTGGTGGATCAGCAGCAATGGCTGTCTCAAGGGTATCAAGAAATGCAGCTGATATGACAGCTGCGCCGTCTCCTACCCAAGGAGCTGATGGCAAAGCACGGGCGGCGCAAGGAGCAAATGCGCTGCAGCAATCTTCTTAGCAGACTATGCCAAATGGAACAAAGGTAGTGGGACTAATTGAGATGAAAAGGATATTTGGCAGTCAGGATGATCAGATATTATCTGCACGCGTGGCAAAGACGTAGCAGGAACACAAGGCACAGGTTCCTTCGAAATTGGCTGTAGATCAGGAGGCAGGTGCCTCGTTGTTCATGGTAGTGCGTTGTGTCAGCGGCAGGGCCAGCAGCCGTGTCATATCCGCGTCTTAGGGTTATTGCCTTTGGCCAGAAGGCCGATCGTCATAAGCCGCAATGGATTCAGTGAGCGCGGGAGCCAGAGGTTTAGGAGTGCAGCTTGAAGGGAAGGTTGCATCTAAAAGTGGAGAGGATCGTCCGCTCCAAAAAGATTGAAATATAGTGGCTTATAGCGGATGAGATTCTCTGATCTGGTTTTGATCTTCATGCCTTCATAACGAGGCCTATGGGGCGTCCGATTGACTGGATGCTCAGCTGCATCTCATATTTCCCGCCGGATATGTATCCTGCGATATGCAGAGGCCAAAAGCTGTCTCGATAGATTATATATGATCGAGGCAGTCGACAAATTGCTGAATAGGATTTCGTAGCATGGATTTCCCTTACGGAGGGGGTTCGGAATTATTCAGATGGGCAAAATAGTTTGCTGGCCTTATAAGACGCGTGGCGAGAATCAGATTCGGATTGGGCACCGCCGCCCTAGCAAAAATGTGAAGCTCCGTTTATGTTGTGCAAGCGATGCAAAGTCGAGCAGCCATGATACTCGGAATTTTTTGCACTCCCGGACATATCAAGAGTTTAGGGTTTAGGGTTTAGGGTTTAGGGTTTAGGGTTTAGGGTTTAGGGTTTAGGGTTTAGGGTTTAGGGTTTAGGGTTTAGGGTTTAGGGCGTCTCGCCGCCGTCCTTGGCTTGGGTGGGCTCCACCCTTTGAGTTGCGCGAAATCTCCAAGGAACACGAGGGCAGGCTGGTGCCCGGCCGCCTCCCAGAGGCGCAGCAGGCGCTCGAAGACGGCCGCCGAGATCTGGCTGACC
>CAJNIZ010012306.1:0-10052 GCA_905231905.1 Symbiodinium pilosum | reverse complement strand
CCCTCTACCCCACCCTAAACCCTAAACCCTAAACCCTAACTCTAAATCCTAAACCCTAAACCCTAAACATCATCCCAATATACCCCTAATATATTACCCATTGTGTGTACCTAGCCTCCTGTAGGGCTTCCCAGCTGTCTTCCAGTATGTGGCTGCGACGGACATGGAGCTCAAAGTGCTCCTGGAGCATCTCCTGGGCTCCGCTTCAAACAAGATGGAGGGTTAAGGGTTTCGGGTTTAGGGTTTATGGATTAGGGTTTAGGGATTAGGGTTTTTGGTTTAGGGTTTAGGGGGTATAGGGGATTCTATAGTGGTTCTAGGGGTTATAGAGGGATTAGATAGGATTCAACAGGGATGATAGAGGGTTTAAGATAGTCCTCCAACAGTGGAAAATCAAAATGAGAAGACTTGGAGGGAATTAGCACCTTACCTGGACCCTTCCTTTAAACTAAGCTATCCTGAGGCAGAGTTGAAAAAATGAATGATTACGCAGACTCTGTAGGCGTATAGTGAGCTTCAGCATACATTCGAAACGGCATCAACCCTGTTTGACCCTCAACCGATTGAATTTGGGGGCTCCCCATACTTAGGGGGGCCTTTTTGGGGGGGTCCCTATAACATGGATTACAATATTTTGGGATCTGGAGTGGAGCTCTCCTATTCATGGAAACTACCGTGTTTATGAAATGTATGTGGTCCACAAAAACTCCTCGTCGTCTTCGGCCTCCTGCGCCAGAAGCCCACGCCGAGCCTGAGATGAACGTCACTGGACTTTAGGGTTTAGGGTTTAGGGTTGAGGGTTGAGGGTTTAGGGTTTAGGATTTAGGGCTTGGGGTTTAGGGTTTAGGAACCCTACACCCTAAACCCTGAAGCAAATTCAAATTCTCCGCCCCCAGCCTCGAGGAGGACAGGGAGCTTCTCCTGGAAACTCGCCTCAGCCGCTGGTGCGATTTAAGGTGGGTTTAGCGTTTGTTACCCTAAACCCTAAACCCTAAACCCTAAACCGCTCATCTTGGGCGAACTTGTCCTGATTCGGGGTTGAATTGGGTTATATAGGGATATCACAGGAAATATATGACTAGAAAATGAAAACTACAGTTGAAACTAAAAATTCTGCATGTGCCTGAGCCATGGGAGCCACAATACTATAACTTGCTACAACCCTAAGCCCTACAGTTTCCATTTTGTTTTCCATTATCCCAATATCAACCCAATATATAACCCCTATAATCCTTATATAACCCCTGTAATCCCTATATAACCCCGATAATCCCTATAATATAACCCCTATAATCCCTATAATATAACCCCTATATATCCCTATGAACAATGCCGCTGTGTAAAGGCCTGAGTCTGCTGGACATACGTAGCCAGCCCATGTGAGTAGTGTTTTTTTGGTGGTTGAACCTAGTAAGATAATATCCCTGTACCCATAGTATCCCCAAATAAAATAGTACCCATGTGGCCCACGGGCAGTTGAAGGGAGTGCCTCATGCAACGACGTATTTCAGGGATAATGTAGACCCTATATAGGGATTATACAGGGATAACTGGAAAAGAAAATGGAAACCACTATTGAGGGTTTAGGGGAAATAATGTAAACCCATGATTAATAAACCCCCCTCCTTTTAAGGGCCTAAATATTGGGATCCCTATTATGAATCCCTATTCAGGGGAGGGGGTTTATTGATTGGGGTCTGGGTTAGGTGTTGGGTGGATTACGCTGAGGCCTGTAGGGGTCGGGATAAGACAGCCTAAAACCTCAAACTTTACGCCCTACACCTGAACCCTAGACTATCCCTTAATAGGTCCCCCCAAAACCCTATAGAATCCCCTATAGGTCCCCCAACCGTAAACCCTAAACCCTAAACCCTAAATTTAGTCCGTAGATCATCTAGATTTTAGGCTTGAGCTTGCTGAGATGAGCTGCCAACTGATCCTCGGAAAAATTCCCGCTGTTGATGAACTGCACCGAAAAGGAACCTTCGGTTTAGGGTTTAGGGTTTAGGGCTTTAGGGTTTTAAGGGTGTTTAGGGTTTAGGGTTTAGGGTTTAGGGATCACAGCTGTAGGGAAAAGTGAGACCTGTGGTTCAAAGAGGGCAGTGCTCAAGCAAGGGAAACTTTGTAGTGGTATGCTGTACACATTTTGGGGGTATCTCTAACGTAGGGGACCCCTTTTTAGGGGTCCCCATTGGGATTATGGTATTTGGGGGTCTAGATTGGGGTCCCACAGTTTATGGAAACTACTATAATAGTAATCCTGCAAAGAACCTTCCTTCCTGGTACTCACTAGTGTCACTAGGGCACGTAGGGAAAAACACGCCCCCGCACAGATTGCTGCATCCATTCAGTCCCAAAAGGAGTGGTACCTTCCCTACCTTGGGAGCTTAACTTTTCGGAGGATTTCCACAAATGGGGGGGTCCCCTTCTGGGAATACCTCTACGAGGGACTATAGTCTATTGGACTATACTGTGCTGGGGAAACTTCCCTATTGATGGACACTGCGATTTCGGGGTACCCTTTACTACACATATGCTTTCAAGATTTCCGAGTTCTGGGAAAACAATGTCACTGATTCTCCTGGCTTCAAAATATACTCTTCTGCGCTCCTGCGTCTCTTAGTGCTACTCAGAAGCTTCTCCAAGAACAAGTCCCTGAACAATCCTTGAAAGGCATCCTCCCACGTGAGCACAAAACATCCCCCCGCGTCTTTTAGGAAATGCCAGGATTGCAAAACCAAAAGATCGAAACCCTAAGTAGTTAGTGTATAACCCCAATAGAACCCATTATGGTAGTTTGCATTTTCTTTTCCATCATACCAATATAACCCCCATATACTATAGTAGTTTCCATCCATTATCCCAATATAGAACCCCTATAATCCCTATGACCAATAGTATCCCTATGTTATCCCCCTAATACCACAAACTCACCGCGAGCGGCTCGTGCGCTTGTGTCGAGGGCCTGGACGGCCTCGGAGGGCATCGATCTCCAGAAATCAGGGTCCCCCCTATATATTGCTTAGGAGGACCCCCACCCTGTAATAGTGGTATACTAGGAAGATAAGAGGACCCTAACATAATTCCTATTATCCCTTATAGTCACTATTACTGGGTGGGGGGTCGTCTTTGTATATTGCCCCAAAAAAACCGGGTTGATGGGTTGAGAGTGGGTTTGGGGATCCAATATTACAAAAAACATGTCTCATGGCCGGCTTTACAGGCATTAAACATTCATGGACTCTGGGCCCAAAAGTTACAAACCATTGTCCAAATCACCCCTGTAAAGGGGCCGATAGTTCTTGTAAAGCCTCATCTCTGAAGAATATGGGGCTGTTGCTTTAGGGCTTCAGGTTTGGTAGCTGTGTAGGGCATAGAGGGAGGATGGGGAAAACTTTGAGGCTTGAAGCAAACTGGAAAGAATAGGGGGTTACAGGGAGCCTTAACGGGGAGACTTAACAAGGGCTTATGAGATCTTAGGGTTTAGGGTTTTAGGCTTTAGGGTTTTAGGCTTTAGGTGCGGCTTCCCTCTGGAATCCAGTCTGCTTTCTGCGAGGCATTGAGAACTTCGCTGCCTCCAGACAGCTTGGGCCCCGAAAGAGCTTTGGAAATGAACGATCCAGCAGCAGGGCCTATGGCTATCCCAAAATTGAGCATTCTTTAGCACTTTAAGAACCAAGTCACAAACTAGGTTCTCCAGTAAACCCTACATAATAAGGGTGCCCTTTTTCCTACTGTTCTCTTCTAATAAGGAGACCACCAAATAAAAAGGGGAAAAGGGTACTACTGGGGTACCCAGCAAAAGAAACACGAGAATAAATGAAGCCCTCCAAACCAGAAGCCCTGTCTGAGATCGTGGCCAAAGTCGCCATCGAACTCTGCGTGGAACGGAGACGCCAAAGCCTCTCAGGCATTAAGAACTGGCATGTTACAGGATCTTAAACTCTAAACCCTAAACCCCTAAACCCTAATTTAGTGTTTTAGGATTTGGGGGTTCAGGGTTTAGGCTGTAAGGAGGTTTTGCACAGAGGATATGGATTCACACCCGGACCCAGAATACCTTCACACCTTCCCTTTTTGAAATCCACTTCTTTCCCAACATTTACATGGGAGGCGCAAGGAGACTGCCCCAGCAGGCTAGGACCCACTGAAACCAAGCTAAATGAGATTTTCTCAAAAAGCAGTGGCCTTAGGGACCTTAGGGATATATGGGGATTACCTGTGGTCCTTCTGAGAGGCCTTCGTCGGATTACTTTCATAAACTCCAAACATGAAGTTCTTAAGCGAATGGTATCCATCCAAGTTCGCAGCTGCTTAGCTTACATGCGCCAAAATCTTACCATCCATCTTCAACTTTTTGGATCCCTATTATAATACGGCACCTAATATTTAGGGTACCCAAACAAAACCATAATTTTGACAACCACCCACATACGGAAGTCTTCCCTGAGTCATTCCTTGCCTCCTTTCACACAGAATTGCCCAGCAGTAGCCCCTACACAAAGTTTATGTGGAACGCTCCGTCAGGGTACTATGCCTACATAGCTTCTATGTACTGTCCAACCCTAACCTGAATCCCTTACCCGAAGCACCACGTCCTAAATGATGAAAAGCCGAAACTTGCAAAGCTTAGTTCTTCAACCCCGAATGTGAAAACGCTACTCCCAAACTCACAAACCTCCATGTGACCACGGATGATGATGATGCCTCTGTCGCTATGCTTCAGGTGATTGCGCAGCAACCTAAAACTCCTTATGTGAGCCCTGCGTAGGAAACTTGCAACATACATATATGGATACTGCTCTATGTTGACTTGGTGTGACCTGCTTGTGCCACGCGAAAGAAAAATAAAAGCACACTCCATCACCAAACCCAGGAAGAGGAGCCATGAAGCCTAGACGGGACCCTTCCCTTGTCCCATTGGCCGTCTGCAATCCACGACGGAGTCGCTGACGTGCCATCCACCGTTCAAGCCTCCGAAGACGGTCATTGACCCTATATTGGGGTTATATTGGGATAATGGAAAAACAAAGTGGAAACTACCATTTAGGGTTTAGGCTTGAACAAATAGCCTGGGGTTTTGGCTTTAAGGCTTAGGCCGTAAAGGAGCTTGAGAAATTGGATGCAAAGACTGAGGGTTATGCGCCCCGTACCTTCTCTCCAAGAGCTTTGAAGCAACGCTCCCTCTGCCACTAATGACGATTTGAGACAACTCTCTAAACTCAGACTTGAAAACTCAAATGACAACCATGTGAAGACCTCCACCTGTATAATCCCTATATAACCCCAATATAACCCCTATAGAACCCCTAAAAATCATGGCAAAGCCTGCTCAAAATCTACCCCAGGCCCATACCCACCTCATCGCCACCACGTGGTACACCACAGCTGCCACCTCGCAGCTCCCCATGAGCAGACAAACTGATGCTTAAGGGTTAGGTATAACTTAAGGGTTTAGGGTTTAGGGTTTAGGGTTTAAGGTTTAGGGTATAATATTGGGGTTATAATGGGAGAATGGAAAAGAAAATGGAAACTACAGGGGTTATAGGGATTATATAGGGGTTATATAGGGAATAAGGTATGTATTGGGGTTGTATTGCGATAATGGAAAACAAAATGGAAACTACTGTAGTATATAGGAATTAGTTTGGGATAATGGAAAATAGAATGGAAACGACTATATAGGGAGCCGGGGAGTGAAAATAGGAAGTAGCCTAAGTATAGTACACCTGGGGAATTATAGTGCTATAGTATAATCAGTTCATGCAGAATTCTTAATATCAATAGTAAGTAGGGAGTCTTAGGCACCAGTAAAATAAGCAGAAAATGTCTCACTTGCGCCCCCGGAGGGAGGACGAAAGCTTAGAAGCGGGGTGCAAACTGGCCCGTGCATTTTTGCATGAAGCGGCCGAACCGCCTCCGCGTGCCCAAGACCGGCGTCCGACGTGTCTAAAGATCTGCCAGACCGGCACCCCGAACCGTGTCAGAACAAATCCCTTTTCATGCCCACTTTCGGGTCCCGCCAGGCCACCACCCGAAACCCCTCCTTCGAGGGGTCTGGCCCCAAGAACGCAGCCAAGTTTGACCATTTTGCGGGGTTTCCCCCCCCCCACCCCCTTTGTACAGATCAGCATAGCTGGCTTCAAAACGAAAGCTTGGGAAAGCTTTCGTAACAATACTTCTGCTTTAGGCGTTGGGGCTTGGGGCTATCTCACAAGGCTACTTGTTTCGGTCTTGGGGCTTCTGAAGGGACAGCTGGTTCAACCTTAGTCCACTTTGCGACCAAGCCGCCACATGTGGACTGCAGCTTAGCACTGAAGTTCCGCAGTACAAAGGTAAAGCTTCTGTTCTTCTGTAATCCCTACTTCAGCTTGCACGCCAAGCGCGCCTGTGCCGCTGCTGCTAAGACTGGTGCTTGGCAAAAAGGCTAAGACCACCGATTCTCAGGAAAATACTCGGCCACAATGGAAACTTGCTGACCACGTCGATCATACGGATGAGTCTTCGAACATTGCATGTTGACGTGATTTCCTTGCTGGGCTTGAAATTGTCCACAAAATTCGAAAGCCAAGCTACAAGGTTGACAAGGCCCATGGCCTTTACAAGCCAAAACTCCTGAGCGTCCCCGTATACCCTACTATACCCGGCGTACACCACACCAAAAGGAATTATTGTTTTTTTCTCGCAATCCTCTACGGGATTGTCATGAACGTCCCTTATTCAAGTAGTCCAAAGAAGTCCAGAAGTCCCAAGAACTCACGAACTAAGTTCTCTCGTTCTGTACCCCCAAGAAATCGGCATGTAACCAAACATGAGATTCCACCATATCATATGGGCCTGTTCACAAGAGATCATAGAATTCCACTCAATAGCTTCCAGTTTCTTGTCATCATCCCTCCACAATCCCAATATGCCTATGGGTATACTCAATTATGCGTATAGGTACAAATATATATATATATATACATATTTATGTTTATATTTGGGGGGGGAAGGCCAAGATACCCCTGCATGATCCTACATAATCCTATATGGGCCCATTCGCAAGAGATCACAGTCAGGCCACGCACAAGGGAAAGACGAGGGCAGCCCCCCACTCCACGGCTCTTAGGCCTGCATTTTTTTGTTTAAAGGTTTAGGGTTTTTAGGGTTTAGGGTTTAGGGTTTGGGTTTTTTTGACAACTTGGGGTTTGGGGTTTGGGGTTTGGGGTTTAGGGTTTAGGGTTCTTGCTCTTGGCTGTTTCAATAAGGATTGAAGGAGTGGGAAATACTCTTTTACATCTAAACTCCTTAAATAAACACATGGGAAGAGCTTTGATGGTTGAGGCTCCGAGGCATTGGCAACGGCACACCTATCCAGAGGAAATCGGAACGCACATGTCGCAGCTGTCAGGTTTAGGGGTTTGGGATTCGGGGTCTATGGGTGTAGAATTACAGAAGTCAGCGTTGGAGCCTGATCGAAACTCTTTATGCGCCGAACCATGCGGTGCTTGCTGCGCATCCGCAGCAAAAGCGTCCTAAACCATTAAGCATGGTTCCTTAACTCCCTTGTACTTAGCAGGAAATGCGGGAATGCGCTACGCGGACTATTACAAAGGAACATAGAAGGACTACAACAGGGATCCATTCCTTCATTCCCGACTAAGCACCAGGTAAGTCATCTTTGTATCCTAGATCCAGCTTCAGAAGACGGGTTGACTTTTGGAGCAGCTTGATAGCGAAGACCAAAACAAACTCCGTGACACAGCCGAAGCATGGCAAAGGGCCTGTCAAACCTGTGGAAGACTTGGGAATTTCTCAAAACAATCCTGACGAAATTCGAAAGGGCCTGCTATAAGTGCCCTCATAATTGACCTCCCAAAAACGCAACTCACGTTTGAGAAAGCCCCATGCCGTGCACTCTCGATACGCACTATATGCATACAGTCCCCCTTAAGGAGATAGAATATGGGGTATAATATACCCAAAGCCATATTCTATCTACTTAAGGGGGACTATAGCCCTGTGAGCTTGCCATGGGCTGTCTGACATGAGCCAGTTGCGGGCCACTAGTCACTAATCCTGACGATTCTATATGTACCATTGTCTAAACTCCTAGTATCCCCCTTAACAACCCTCTTAGCAGTCCCCTATTTAATCCCCTACATAACACCATTTAAGGAGTTTAGACTACAGCTCATATGAGGGGCATCTTTGCAAGCTTCTGTACTGATGCTGCTACGAACTACCCTTACCGCGACTACCACCACTACTGCGCCAACAAGGACGACTGCTCCGACCTCTGGGCTTCACCCTGACAGCATGAGCCCCAAATCCTTAAAACACGAGCCCAAACACCTTAGATGCAAAGCCCTTAATCCCGAATTCCTTCCCCCCAACCCCTACACCCTAAACCTTGAATCCTAAACCCTACACCCTAAACCCTAACCCTGAACCCCAATCCCTAACCCCAAACCCTAAACCCTTGGCACCTGACCCCTGTAAACCAGATCTGGCCTCCCGAATCCCGTCCCGCCGCGCGCTGCGGCAGCGAAACCCAGGAGAGGAGGATGCAAGTCAGGAACTCCTGCATCATGGAGGCCATTTGAACTATCCTAGTATCCCCCTTAATAACCTCCCTCTAAATAATCCCTTATATAACCCCCTTCAAGGAGTTTAGACTATAGCTCATTTAGGGTTAGTAAGGGTTGAGGGGTTGGGGTTGAGGGTTTAGGGTTTACGGTTGGTACTGAAACTTCTGCGTGAGCTTGGTATACAAACACACCACATCTCTCAGGGTATACGGGATAAGGATAGGGTCATGCAGACTTTTTGGTATCCACCGACTGGAGAACAGGGAATCAACAGTGAGTTTCTCAAAGTCAAGGTACCCTATGGACCCCGGGGATTTTAAGACAACTATAGGGGTCCTTATCACGGATTACAGGGGATTATTGAGACACTCCCACATACTGCTATAATCACGGCTTTTCAAAAACTACGATGCAGAACCAGCTTTGCTGTCAGTATTGCGGCTAGACATCACTCATGTTGTAATCCTACTCTTGAGGCAACAGTGTAAACCCAAAAGAAATGGTCCCAGATATAGACGCCACTCTGCTGGACTTCTGCAACCCACACACGTTCCTTAGATTTGATGGCTTGCAATTATCATCTCTGAGATGCCTCTCAAAAATCATAGGGTCTTTTGGCCTGCCCAGAACTGGGCGGCACCCAACCTGTCTCAGATCTAGGTTTTACGGTTTAGGGTTCAGGGTAGAACTGTTTGATGCTTTTGGACATTGTTTTGGCATTACGAGATGTGGTTTGAGGTCCCTGTCCGGGATTGTATGAATGTCATACTGTGAGAGAGGAGACGCATGCAATCTGTGAATAACTCCCAACTTTTCATGCTCTGCACAACTCCCCAAATGTCCTCCTAGAATCTCTATGTTAGGGTTGAGGGTTAAGAGTCACCTTCAGTTGCTCTTTGAAGAGCTGTGTTTTTACATCACACGCATCCGGATGCTTTCCGGTATCCCCTACCAGGGGCCCAAGCACAGCACCTCAATTCAAATGCCGAAACTCCTAGGCTTTCATCCCAAACTTTGCACACCCAAGCCGTAAGCCTTAATCCCCAAAGACCCTAAACCCCAAATCCTAGGCTCGAATCCCTTAACCCCTCAACAATTCCAGCCCTGAACCCCTAAAATTACCCCAAACCCTAAACCCTCAGCCCTTTTAGATCTCCAAATGGGGCTTCCCAAAAATTAGGGTTGGGGGTCCCAATAATAGGGACTGTAATATATTGGGGTCCATATTGGGGGTCCCCCATTTTGGGGAAACTACCAAAGAATCTCTTGGCTCCTTAACGCTGCAGATCAGCTCAGACAGAAGTTGCAGAGTCTGCATCAACCACGCCACAGCACCGAAGAAGAGGCCGGGCTCTAACCTGGTGTTCTTTTGGTATAAGTGTTTTGGGGTTATATAAGGTTATGGAGGGTTAAATAAGAATGTTATACAGGGTTTTGTAGGGCTAAATATATATATATATATGGTCACCCCCCCCAAGA
>CAJNIZ010012305.1:0-10053 GCA_905231905.1 Symbiodinium pilosum | reverse complement strand
GGTACTTGGACCCTTAGGGTTTTCTACCCCTAAATAACCTTATATGCACCCAAATAACCTTTTATACCTCTATAGACCCCTATATGACCCTTTATACCCCTACATCCCTCCCCCGACCCCCCAAGCCGAGACCATCGGCTCGTCGAGCATTTCGCCGCCATCTGCAGTTGCCAGAAGTCGGGTGGAGAAGATGCCGTCCTCAACAACGCTTTGGGGTTTAGGTTTAGGGTTTAGGGTTCTAGGCTTAGGGTTCAGGGTTTAAGGTTCTAGGGTTAGGGCTTAGGGTTCGGGTTTAGGATTTATGGTTTTAGGGTTTATGGCTTCATGGTTTTAAGGCTTGAACCCTAAGGGTCCAGGTATTCAATAATGACATACTTTCCTCCAAACCTCCACAACAATACTAATACCAAAGCCCAAAGTACCCAAGTATTGGATACATGAACCATAGTCCACACTCCCAGGATACACGAGCCATCGCCCACACTCCTTGTATCCCTCTTAATAACCCCTATAGTAGTCACCTATAAGTTCCCCTTCGTTCCCCCTTTTAAGTAGTTTATACTATAGCTCTGAATGTGTAAGATGTAGGGATGAGCTGTTATGGGGCTCTGAGGTCCCGAAGGGACGGCCCTTGGCGCGGTGATATACTGACCCAAGAAATTTGCCGGGATAACTCCGTGAAGCCAAGCTCCTCAAGTCGAAAATACTTGAGATTCCATGTTGAAAGTTGTAGAACTGGGTGTCTTCCTTGTGGCCTCTCAGTTGACGGACTCGGGTGCTAGCTTCAGGGGCGCGCGTCTTTGGTTTTTGGCCTCGCATCCATGGTTCAGGGGCTTGGGTTGTAAAAGACCCCTTCAAGAAAACTAGAGAAGGGGGCATGCTCCTAGCTGAGACCATTGCGTCAGAAGATCGGAAGGCTAATTCCAAGATATTCCAAGTAAGTCCTCCCCGCAACATCAGCCTTGCATGTCTTAGGCCTGTCAGCCTTCAACACGCAGGCTCTAGACCCCGTCCGGCCTGGAGGGGTTGAAGGTATAGGCCATAAGTTGCTGGCTCCTACGACTACTGTCTGCCATGACCAATAAGAGCAACCAGTGTCTCCATAGCAATCACAACTATTGCTAAAATCTCACCGCTACCCTCAACCCCAAATCCTGAAATAATGCTTTCCCAGCAGGCATAATGTTAAAATGTTAGGGCTAGCCTAAACCCTGAACCACGTAAATTCTACCATCAAGCAGGCTGATTCCTGGCGAGTACCTCCCCTCCAAGCCCATTGACAGCCCAAGCAGAAATTTCCAAAAAGTGACCTCTCTTCCAAAGTCTCAAGCCAAAGGATGGAAACTCAAGCCCTAGCCCCTGAACATCCCTGAACCCTCAACCCTCCATAAAACCTTATCTCTCGCATATACACCTCCTTACATATGATCCTATATATTCCCCATGTACACATCCCTTAGCCATCCCCAAAGAAGTGGCCAAGGCTATGCCAGCTCACGCTGCTGAGAACCCGACAGTGACCAGAGCCGACCTGTAGCCAGTTATATAAGGGTTGAAAGAAGAGAGGGATGATATAGGGGTTATGTAATGTTACACCTCTTTTCGCGGTTCAAGGCCCGAAAAGAATGCTGACTTGGTCCTTACAACCGATTTGGTGGTACCCAATTTGCTGGGGCGATTTGGAGATGTACGGCTTCAAGGGCTGCTAGTGAGTAAGTGACGTTTGATCCAAGCACCCGCATGGCTGTTATGGGACCGCATTTTAAAGGTGCGCGTGTTAAACTCACTGCTCAAAAGGACGACCCCGCGCCGAAAAAGGCACAGGCACAAAGTTCGAATGAGGCCGACTCGGTTGATAAACTGATGAACAGAACATAATAACCCTTAAGCCCCAAAGTTGAAAACGAATCGCAAGGCATTGCTACTACTCTCTCTCCCCGAAACCCAGAGGACCCGAATCCTTGCAATCTAATGGCCCGATTAAGCTCCATCTCATTACCCCAGATCCATCACCCTTTTCAAGCTACAAACGAATCTACCCCAGAAACCTATTCTAAAGACACAGGCCCTTACATTATCTAAAGAACGCAAGCCTCGAACCGTACACCTTACAACCTGTTGAAATGCCTCTTGCTAAAATGTCGTCCGCAAAGAACGGTTTATGAATGGCAGTTCCCCTAAACAGGGGGACCACAATGTAGACCCCAAACTACTATAGTCCTCATGAGCACACCCAAAAAGGACCCCTAATTTTGGAAAGTTCTAAACCCTTAACATCCCTATATAACCCCATATAACCCCTATATAACCCCCATATAACGCCTACATAATCCCGATATAACCCCTATATAATCCCTATATAACCCCTATATCCCCTCTAAAGGTACCCCCCAACCCCCAAATCTGAGACACTCTGAAGACATGCCTCTCGGATGGCTCCTCTGGTTGATTCAAGGAAGGATCCTCAGGTCTTGGCCGGAATTGTTTCCCTAATTAGGGAGTTTAGGGTTTAGTCTATAGGAGTTAAGAGTTTAGGGTTTCCAAAGATTAAGGTTTAGGGTTTCCAAAAATTGGGGGTTTTAAACTTAGGGTGTGGGGTTTTAGGGTTTAGGGTTTAGGCCTAAGGGCTTAGGGATTGGGGGACAAGGTTCTTGCGATAGGCTTTGGGGGCACCACTGGAACCTGAGGGCTGTTTTTCTTGGAGGTTCATGGGAGAGCTTTACATAAACCCTCCACCCTCATCGCTAAACCCTAAACCCTAAACCCGAAACCCTAAACTGTCAACTCTAAACGCTTAACCCTAAACCCTTAACTCCGAGCCACAAAGTATACTTCCTCCGAAGTTATGAGAAGAGACTACCCCAAAGGCCCTGAAAGGCAACTTGTGATGGGCAGGTTCAGGATCCCGTTAGGTCTAGGGTTCGGTTTATAGGGCTAAGGGTTATAAGGGTTTCGGGTAGAGGGTTAAAGTTTTCGGGTTAGGGTGTAGGGTTTAAGATCTTTTTGACGGTCCAAGAGTCTTTTTTCACGTAGGAGTGAAAAGATTGCTTGCAAGGATTTGCCTTGCACAGAATGTTTTCTGGAGCTATAGAATTTAGAGATCTGTTTTACAGGACTACACCAAGCTGATCCAATCTGCCGGAGGGCTGTCAGTATGAAGGGAGAGGGAGAACCAATGCTGCCTTTCGAGGCCAAAATCTCAGCTAAAGCGTGGAGCTTTGGAAGCTTCTCAGTCCAAACGTACACAGCCTCCAGGAATCAATAACTGAAAAACCGCGACCCTGAACAAGAGGCAGTAAAACCTACACCCCAAAAGTATGTAAAATAATAGCCTTAAACACCTAAAAACAGGCAAAAGGGCTATAATTCTACATACTTTAGGGGTCCAGGTAAAACCTACCTCAATCCAAGCACTGACTCCGAGCTCTGAACCTTGACTTACCCTAAGGGTCCATGAACCCAATAATTAGGTCCTTGGGTTTGGGGTAATAGTGATTCTAGTACAGGTTTTGGGCAAGTATATGATTATTAGGTACTTGGACCCTTAGGGTAACCCCCTTCTGAATACGCATTCCCATGAGGACATCGTCGGGTTTCTCCCAAAAAGAGTTTGTCCACGTCTCCCTTCAGCCGGCTGCAGCAGTCCCGTGCTAAGAGGTCCTTGGTAACCCCGACCCCTGCTGGGTATACGAAAATCCTAAACCTTTTTTGGGGGGAGGGAACCTGTGCTTGCAAGTTTCCTCAGCTGCGCGTGGCTCCGAGTCTGTACTCCACACGATTTAGCGGTTCGGGTCTAGGGTTTAATGTTTAGGGTTAAGGGGTTTAGAGTTTAGGGCTTCGGGTCTAGGACCTTCACTCCGACAGATCGACATGGAACCCTAAACCCTGAGCCCTAAGAATTGAACCTCAACACTGCATCTTCTGTTTGAAGTGCTTCATACTACAGACATTTCACAACGTTCCCAAACTCGATTCCTACCAGTTTCTGAAATCAGCTACTAACCCTAAATCTTGACAGGTGGCATGCGAAACCCTAAACCCTAAACCCTAAACCCTACACCCTAAACCCCAAACCCTAAAATCTGAACAGTTGGCATGCGCATCTCTGTCGCTTCTCCAGCCCTGGTGTACCTTCTGAGAAGGTCCTCCACTCTCTTTGGCTGCTGACTTGGGAGATTCCAAAATTGGGATTTCGGGTTTAGGGACTGATGGGGGGGGGGGCTGTTTTAGGGATTGGTGTGTAGAGTTTAGGGATATTCCCCTCCAGGCATTTAGAATCAAATGGAAAAGAGGATGGAAACTGAGTTGATGCAATGGTTTGCGCTGAACCTTAAAACCTTAAACCCTAAACCTCCATTATAGGGGCACCTTGGTGGCCCGCACAAATTTTCCTGGCATTTTGGGGTTTGCATATCATTTATTCCCTCAATTTAAAAGAAATTACCAGTTAGGAGATTCTTCATGGGCGCGCATTTAGGGTTTGGGGTTTCGAGATTTCTGGTTTATTGGCGGCCTTGGGGGTTGAGGGTTTGAGTAGACTGGAAGGTTTAGGGTTTGTTCGCTGACTATGTTGGGGCACGTTGGCCTTAGTAATGTGGGTCCCTGATGCATAGGCACCCTTGTTCAACCCAAGATATCCACCCCTAAGCCCTAACCCTAAACCTTTTCACAGGGCCCGTGAAGGGAAACTGGGGTTCTGAATCAGGGCGATGCGTGAACGGTTTAGACTTCTTCGAATGACTTGAGGCTTCAGAAGAACAGTTTTGCAAGTAGGGACCCTTAGAGTATAGGGTTGTAGGGCTAAACACCACACCCTGAACCCTAAGTAGCGTCTACGAGTGATGGCTCAACTGCTCCTTATGCGCAGGGAATGGAGGAGTGGATCCTGATGGTACTCCCCATATGGGCAATTTCTCAAACCCTAAACCGTAAACCCCAAACCATAGCCTTATAGAATCCCCAGGACCCTCATCATCTCGTGACAATCTCTTGGGATCCCTATGGGCACCGATCTTGCAAGAAATTCCAATCTCCAAAGCCCCCAAGACCTAAACCCGGATGCAAAGCCTTTGCCGTGGAATCTTCCAGCTGAGTGTTGGCAAGTCTCCGCGATAGACTACAGGAGGAGAATTTCCCTAAGTTCATAGAAAACCGAAACCACTATAGTGGGGTTCGCATTCGAATGCTGTTCGCTGCATTTACTATTATCCAAATCCCAAGTACATAAATATTTGGTACCCTAAACCCTAAACCCTAAATCCTAAACCCTCAACCAGGGTCTGTAGTACATTGTAGTCACTGACCCGGAGATGCTTTTCTGCGTAGCAACACCTACTTCTATAGTCTAAACTCCTTAGAGGTGGGTTATAAAAGGGATTATATATGGTATAGGGTTTAGAATTTAGGGTTTAGGATTTAGGATTTAGGCTTTAGGGGTTAGGGTTTAGGGTCTAAAGTCCTTAAAGGGGGTTATATAGGGGACTACTATAGGGCTTATTAAGGGGGATACTAGGAGTTTAGATTATAGCTCATTTGGTCGTACTAAAGGCAACCATGACTGGAAACATGAAGAAAGCCCACCATGCTGTTATCAGTATTCTTTTTGCGTTCAGCTCATGGCCTTTGGATACCTGCGCCATAGATATGTTTTCTGGTTATGCTTTCTGGTTCTTAGTACAGAATATTAGAATATGCTATATAGAGATTATGTAGGGATTGTATTCGCCTATTCCCTACCAAGAACCAGTACCTTATGGCTCCCAGTTGCCAAAGTAATGGGTACTGGGTTCTATATACCCTGTAGTTACATAACCCGGTAACTTACTAAACCGTAAACCATAAACCCTACTACTATCAAGGTAACTGGGAGGTCTAGGGAGTAAGTATGCAAAAGCCTTACGCCGAAATTCTCGGCGAGATTGGCCTCCAATCTGTTAGCCAGAAGCAAGGGCTTGGAATTCAAGTTGCCGGTAGTACGTATACACTGTTTAGGATTTAGGGTAGGGATAGTGGAAAAGAAAAATGGAAATTATTTCAATGTAGGGAACATATCAGGGCTACAAATCCCTACATTTACGCGTTTTGTAGGGTTTAAGGTTCAGGGCTCAGGGAAGATAGCCAAAAACCCAGAAGTTAGATAACAGCGACAGAGGCTGTTGTTTGACATACTTTTGGTAGTTTAGTAGTACCTGAACCACAGGAACGCTTCGAACTCTAGAAATTTAAGAGTCCAAGTACCAAACAATCATAACAATCATTTACTAACCCAAAACCTATACTGTAATTACTACTATCCCATTATAACAATACTCTCGGTACTGCCCCCACTCATAAACAGTTGGATAATATTTATAATATGATTATGTATAGCCCTTAACATAACCCCTGTTATAGACTGTCCTCGGACTGAAAGGGCCCCACGCAGGTAGTATTTGTAGACTTCGGAGCCTGATTGGAGTATTGTTGAAAGACTTAGTTCCCTACATAACCCCCAAAGAACCCAGTTTCCATTTCATTGACCGTTGTCTTCTCCATTTGATTCTCTATTAGCCCTAAACATTAAATACCTTGTTTATAGACTTGGAGCCCTTGTGTTTCATCTTGCCCTGAAGCCTAAGAACTAAACCCTGTACGTATGCTTCTGAAGCTGGTGAAGGCTTTCCTACATCAACAGCGTTGTTTCAGGGCTGGACGCATGGGTTCTCCTGCTTGTCACGTTAAGTTCCAATCCAAGGTTGTTCTCAGTGTTTAGAGCTTAGGGTTTAAAGTGCTTATTAGCCATGACCTGATGCAGAGCAGTTGCAAGCACACTTCTCACTATCTCGGAACCTCTAAGACGCAACGGAGCTAACCTTGGGTACTTACGATATGCTTTGGTGATTACACCGTAAACCCCAGTCCTGTCAAATCCATAAACCCTGAAGCCCTAGGCGCCCAAATTTCTACACATCGCAATGAGTTCGACTGTTTTCAAATCGTTCAACCGGCTGGAAATCAGTCACATGTCCTCATGAGCAAGTCCATTTCACATCCTCAGACTCTCCCACGACTCAGGCCGAACTGTAAAGCCCTCGGAAGTCAACCTATAAAGCTCAAATTTGGAAGCAAGTGTTTCTTCAATTTCCAGAGCATTCCTTCAGAAAATGGTCATAGTGCCGCTTTAGGAGCTTCAGATTCTTCTGGGTTGCTGCACTAAGCAGCTTGAAATTAAGGTACTATAATAAGGAAACCGTGCTATTTACTAGATACCCCATAATATGGTGATTTCAATTAAGTTCCTTGCCAGAAACCCCTCTTTTGAGGGTGGGTAGCTGCGTAGCTGCAAGCCATTTGAGGTCATCTACAACAGTCTTAGGATCCGTACTTTAACGATTGAGGCTACTGCCCACAAAGCTGTAGGTCCTCCTGACTGAAAAACGGAATTTGCAAGGAAAAGCTGGCTCGAGGTTTTAAAGGACATAGTATATGAAAAAACACATATTTGTTATGATGTTATACTATACTGCATGGCCGTATGTTTGGATTGGAGAAGGATTTTGTGTTGCAAGCAGCCTGGAACAGACTTCTGCAGATGTCGCATTTCCAAGCGAGGTAGCGTTGGGGTTTAGGGTTGGGGTGTAGGGTTGGGGTTTAGGGTTTAGGTTTAGGGTTTAGGGTGTAGGGTGTAAGGTTGGGGTTTAGGGTTTAGGATTTACGAAAAAGCCCAACCAGGAAATAGCCTGTTGTCCGTTGTACATGCTCTCATGGATTTTACATACCACTAGTGTTTGATAATGTAACACCCTAAGCCCCAAACCCTAAACCCAAAATCCCCCTTAGCCTTACCTAGCTAGCTCGTATCCAAGCCTTTTCGGCCTCATCCTTTGGTCGACGCCTCAAAGGCGTAGACTTTGTAGGCTGGCAGCAAAGGGTCCGAGCCCACTGCAATAGGGTTTAGGGTTTAGGGTTGACGGTTTAGGGTTTTGGGTTTTGGGATACTAAACAACCCCGCATGATCCTAGTATATCATACTTTCCTAATCCCCTAAGTTTAGGTTACTTAGGGTCACCGGAAAAGGCACAAGTTGCCTTGTCTCCTTATTTCCGAACTGTTTAGGGTGTAGGGTTCAGGTTCCAGATTTAGGATTTTGTTTGTAAGGTTTACATGATGGCCTCAAACATATGCAGAGGAAAAAGAGGAGTCAATCCGCGAAAAAGTTTTCGTATTTTTGTTCTTATTAGCTTTACAACCCTTATTGCTATCATTATTTTTAAGTTTCTTGATTTATTTGGAAGTACCATCATTGCTATGACAGTGGCTAATGCTGGTTGTTGTGAGGTGTCGGACCCACACCATTCTGGTTCTCTGCGCGTGCACTTAATCCAGTCGCACGCCATGGAAAAAGATGCTGACCTCAGCCTTATTAAAGGGTCCAATTAACATGAGCTATAATCTAAACTCCTTAAAGGGGATTATATAGGGGGTTATATGGGGGACTACTATAGGGGTTATTAAGGGGGATACTAGGAGTTTAGACTATAGATCCCTATAATCCCCTACATAACCCTATCTATATATATATATAGCAAATTCCATTTCACTTTCCATTTTCTTTTCCATTTGATTCTCCATTATTAAGGGGGATACTAGGCGTTTATACTATGGCTCATATGGTATATACTCAGAGCATTCACCCTTAACCCGACAGTGCTCGTCGGGTCCTTGCTTTGCTTGTATGGGGTTGCCAGAAACCTCTTGGTACTCAAGAGGGGTTTAGGGGTTTGGGGTTTAGGGTTTAGGGCCTAATAAGAAGGGGGGCACGAGCCTAAACCCTAGACACCTCCGTCAACACCCTCACTGGGTCTTGTCTTTTCCCAAACCGCAAGCCCCCAATCCTAAAGTCTTGTCTTTTTGTGAAGGTCCGATGCGGTGGGGACTAAGGGTGAGGTATAGGATTCAGGAGCAGAAGTTTAAGGGAGGCATTTCAACGTTTACAGACTTGGGGGCCCAATGCGGGTTCTTTTTACTTACTTGGAGCTCTAGGGTTGTGCTAGAGGTTCGTGTACCAAGAGCGACCTCACGACTTCAGGGGTGTTTGCGTCTAGGGTCGGCGGGGTACAAGCAGGGGCCCCGTGGTTACAACTTGGGCTTACATAGCGTCAGAAGTGGGCTATTGTGAAAGGGTGAAAGGTTAAAAGTATCGGCCCCTAATATGGGCCCTCAAGGCTTTTAATAGGGGGATTCTAGGGACCCCTCACGGTACATATAGGGTATATCGTAGGTAAATAAGGATCCCTGGCTTAAGGACCCAGGCCCATGGTCTCAACCTTAGGGTTTAGGGTTTAGGGATCAGGGTTTAGGGTTTAGGGTTTAGGGTTTGGGGTTTAGGGATCAGGGTTTAGGGTTTATGGGGAGAACCAAGGCTAACAGTCTTATGAATTGTAATTATGGGACTCATAAGCTAGGTACCCCAGTAGTACCCTTTTTACATTTTTACTTGGGGGTGTCCTTACTACAGCTGCTCAATAGCAAAAAGAGTACCCTTACTATTAAGGGACTACTGAGGAACCTAGTAAGTACACAAAGGTAACCAGAGGGCCCCGGCCTATCGGGGAGCAATAGCTCAGGGAACGTCCTCGAGGCAACAAGACCTACCCCAAAGGCTCTTAGAAAACTCCTACATGAGCTATAGTCTAAACTCCTTAAAGAGAGTTATATAGGGGATCCTTGTCATATGATGGTATATAGGGTTTAGGATTTAGGAATTAGGATTTAGGGTTTAGGGTCTAAACTCCTCAAAGGGGGTTATTTAGGGGATTATATAGGGGAGTGTTGTAGGGTTATTAAGGGGCATACTAGGNNAGTTTGGACTATAGCTCATATAGAGCCTGGACGGGAGGGTCTGGCTTCTCAACTTTTCTATCTTGGGCCCAAGAACCTCAGTCTATTCAAACAACTTGGTGTGAACAAAAAGCTTAGAAATCCTACCTGTGTTGAGCTATTGCAAGCAGCCGTAAGCAACGGCTAGTTTCCCACGTAGAGCTGAATCTAGCTACCCCTAAGGGTCCAAGTACC
>CAJNIZ010012304.1:0-10054 GCA_905231905.1 Symbiodinium pilosum | reverse complement strand
CAAAGCTATGAGGAATCTTATTCAGAGATTCTATATCTATCTATCTTAGTAATATATTGGAAATAATTGAAGATAAATCATTTTAAATTTAGGAATCTTAGTATCTATAAATAATCTAATAAAGAAAAATATATATTTCTGAAATAATGAAAGAAATCTAAATAATGAAAGAAATCTATTCTTTCAAAGATTATTGAATAAATCTCATATTAGAATATGATTTATCGTCATCTTCTCGATAATATATAAATAATAGACGATCATCTTCTCATTGCAAATAAGAGCTAATCCTATTCTAAGAATAAGATCGTCAAATCAATATCTCCGAAAATATTGAACTTAAATCCGCAATAATATTAGAAAATATATTTTAGAATCATTAGATATTTCGATCTTTTAATCTAGATTTTTTTTTCCAAAATCTTATTTTTTAAATATCATATCATTTATCAATATATAGCTATCAATAATCTAAAAAGAAAATCAATCGATCATTCAAATTATTTTTCTTTCAATCAATATAAATGATTTTCATAATATCTCGAATTTATCATTTTTCTATTAATTTATATTTATCTAATCTAGATATATCAATAGAATAATTTTATCGTCATTAGAATTATCGACTTCAATTAATATAAATATTTTCAACCTCTCTATAATGCTATAAGGTTCTTTCAAATAATCAAATTCTCAATCATTTTTTTAAATATTATTGAAGAATCGGATCAAGAAAATATATCAAATTAAATTTATAAACTCGTAAGAATATACGATTCTCGATTGATTAAGAAGAAAATTATTCATATTCTCATAAATTATTTTCTACGGATATTTTTTTTAAATAATAAGAATTTTCAATTTTTTGGTTTTAGAATTCATTATATCGAATATAAAGATAGAAATTCTCCTAAATTACTATTAATAAAGGGCCCTATATTTAAATTCCTATTATAGTACGGGGTCCTATATAACTTTCTCCCATTTTTAGAATAATAATTTAAGGAAACTTCCAGATATAGGATTTAATTTTCTCATTCTAAAAATCCACTAATTCCTAAATCACGCCAGACCCCATTTTTTTCCGAGAAAACAAAAGAAAAATCAGAAAATTTAGCTCGCACGATTTCTCGAATTTCATCACATCATTTTTTTATTAGACTAGCAATCCATCCATTTATTAGCAATAAAGATCAATATCTTTTTATAACTTAAGACGAAAGATTTTGAAATCTTATAAATCAAAAATCTAGAAAAGAAAAAATCTAGACGCTTAATTATTATTCTGCATGCTATAATATTAGCTAAAATTCGAAATAATAATAAATCATTTCCTCACCATTTAATTTATCTCCAATAAAAGAAGCTCCAATCAGAAGAATCCAAGAATAATAATAATCAATCAATGAGAATATCAACCTATCAAGTTCAAGATATTTCAAATTTCGATAATCCTATGAATTCTAAGAATATTAATCTAGACTTTCCTTTCTTATCATAAGAAAATCTCATAAGATAAGGGAATTTTTTCTATTTCCAAAAATTATTTTTGAATTTTTAATTATTATCATCTATATTAAATATGATATATTCTTAATTCTTCATTTTTTGAATCTTCCTTTTTCTATTCATTCCTCTTCTATATCATTATATAATCGTGCGATATAATTTTGATTTCCTATCCTATCAAATATTACCGCTAAAAATGAATGAATGAGCGCCAATTATATTAATAATTATTCTCGATTTTTTGTATTTTGTCTTTCATCGAACTTTCAATGACGATTCATTTCAAGACCCATTTGCTATCAAGAAATTTGAGTTATCAATTTTCTGCAGCTTCAGATTTTTTGGGTGCCTTCCCGTGCGTATTATGGTCCTAATCTTAGATTTCTATAGAGTTAGCGATTCATGCCCCCGAGCCAATGGCTAGGATGGCCATCATACTCGTAATAACGACCTCTATTGGCAAGATGTAAGGCGTCCAGATAAAAACGGTTTTTGACAACCCGAATTGCAACCCCAGTCCACGCCAAGTGCTTACCGCCAGGCCTGAAGTTTCAGTGGTACGTATGGTTTTATGATGTTTTATGTGGTGTAGAAGCTTGAAGCTAGCAAGCTCTCAGCCGATGTGAGCTTGCAGCGGACCTCGCTAGCCAATTCTAGAAATCCTGCGAAGACTAACGTACAGAAATTTGCACAATAGAATCAGAAATCTATGCAAAGGGAAAAGCGCACAAAACATCACAACAAGAAGAAACAAAATAACCGCAACCGTCCGAACAAATATGCGTCCAGAAAAGCAAAGATGCACAGCAGAAATACTATAGTCCTTATTATGTTGATCCCCCAACATTACCCCTACTATTGGGAAACCCAAAGGCCTATATCACCTTATATGACCCTAACGCAAAAAGCAACAGCAAAGAGCCTGCGCCTGGCCCGTGGCCGAATTCCCGCGCAGCTTTTTGCATTTTGTTTGGTGACTGCTTCATTTTTTCGGGCTTTCACCAGGGAAAAAGCCAAAGGCACAAACCAGAAAGCAACGCAATGCACAAAACATGCAATTTACAACGCACAATTGGAAAATCCAAAACGACAGAAAATAAAAAACAGCAAAAACACAACCCCATGCATGCGCCATCAAAGTTTGTCTTTTTCTTTGCTTGCTTACATTTTTTCACGTGCCGCACTTCTTGTTTGCATTCCTTTTGTATGTTGCAGGCATTTTCCGGTAAACACCTTTACAACATGTTTTAAAGTAACTACAGGGGCCGCCGGTAGAACTTTGAGCTAACGATGCGGATGGGAAAAGTCATCCACAAATGCCTTCATTTCAACTACAGATAAGTGGTTGTCTGGGTGCCGATGGGAGCCTCTTCGCATACCACAGTATTTGTCAACGCCGATGTGGTAGTTTCTCTAAATACAGGGACCCCAATATAGACCCCAAAATACCATAGCCCTTATTTTGGGGATTCCCAAAAAGGTACCCTTAATTTTGGGAAATCTCCGATGTGAGCTCTTCATGTCATGAGCCCATCCGTACTGGCGACCAAATTATCAGCTGAAACAGATTCTGCACACAGAAGTCGCCCAACCAATAACAAGCTTCGCGCATTTCAATCCCTCAAAACGTGCAGATCCTTTCCATGATGAGATGCAGAGTAGAATGACATTTGCCCTTATTCAATTCTGTTGCGCCTGCTTGGCCCCAACGAAGCCATCCAAAATGAAGCAACATGAGCCATAGTCTAAGCTCCTAGTATCCCCCTTAATAACCCCTATAATACTCCAATACATAATCCCCTCTATAACCCTGCTTTAAGGAGCTTAGACTACAGCTCACATGTCATGTCATTTTCAGTGCAGCAGGCGCGAAAGGATGTGGTCCTTAGCCTTGGCTTGCTTCTGTCTGAGCTACTATAATAGGGTATAGACTAGGGTTATATTAGGGTTATATTGGGATAATGGAAAAGAAAATGGAAGCTACTATAATAGGGTATAGACTAGGGTTATATTAGGGTTATATTGGGATAATGGAAAAGAAAATGGAAGCTACTATAATAGGGTATAAACTAGGGTTATATAGGAGTTAACTTGAGATAATGGAAAATAGAATGGAAACTACTATTTGGGGTTTAGGGCTTAGTTTCCTAAGAGTAGGGTCCCCATAATCAAGATTATACTATTCTGGGGTCTATATTTTGGGGGGGACCATTTATGGAAACTGCCAGATGTAACAATGTAATCGACCCCTTAATCGAAAATGCAGCAAAAAGCACTGCGGCGAAAAACGAAGCTCTCGACAGCGCGTTTGCGAGTGGGCCTGCCGATCATAATTGACGGACAAATTCGTACAAGATCCAAAGTACCAAATGCATGAGGATTGCTAAAATGTCGTGCACTTGAAGTCATGCAGGACTTGTCCCATCAACATCACTTCTGCTTGCTGCTATGGTCTCATCTCAGCCTCGTGTCGACACTCGCCCCTGACTTCCAAACTCCATGTTTTCGATGTCTCGAATCTCGGCCTGGATTCTGTGAAATCTCTCCAGGAAGCTAAGCCATCGAGTATCCTACTGACGGGGGACTTGAATTAACTCGCAACGGGCTAAGCTTGGAACGAAGATTTTCTGTGGAGCCCTGCGGCGAACCTGCTGACAAGTCACAACTGAAGCAGGTGGCGGCAAATCAGCTTTGCAAAGTCTCTTGTGCCGACTAGAACTGTAGTACTCGTGTCGGATCATCAACGCTTGAGAAGCGCTGAAGCAAAGCCTGCGCAATGTGCCAAAGCAGCTCATCCGGATCGCTGACACGACTCCGCAGCTCCTGAGCCGTGGTGCAGGCACGTTTTCGCCGGGGCATGCAATCTGCACGGTTGGGAAATGAAGGCCTCATTCAGGACTCGAGTGCAGCTTTCAAGATCTGGTTGAGCCTCAGCTGCAGGTGTTCCAACCAGCTGATATCAGACCAACCGGTGCATCTGGCACGAAACAATATCGCAACGCGTCCCAAATCGCAACGCGTCCCACTCAATCAAAAGCATCCTAAATTTGCTAGTGAGGCCATGTTGTCCAGGTAAACAACACAGCGAGGCATTGTACTTAATGATATTTTATTCTCAGCCGCCTGCTGCGTTGAATCTAAGTAATTAGACCTGAACGTGAGACATGGATATCCATATTCTCGTTGCAGCAGCTCTGCAAGCGTTTCACCACTATGAACACATTCCTACAGCATACAGAATATAGTCGCCCTTCAAACCTGCAGAGGACTGGTTGATCGCCCGGATATCTCGTACCAGTAGCAACTACGAGCAGCACCCAAATGTGGTTCTCACGTTCTCTGCCGAAACTAGAGCCAGCTCTCGGCCCACTTGGCAGATTCTTGAGTCTCGAGATCCGGACAGCATTCAAGCCACGTCGTCCATCTGGATGCAGAAGCTGGAACTCCTTTCAAATGAGAGCACTTGTCACATGTTTGAAGCCTTTGCGCTGGAAGTAGACACCAACGAGACGATTAGACATGGAATGAGATGGGGTTTATGACCTACAGGCAGACAGCTCAGAGCTTTGGAGGACAGCTGCTGGCCCTGGCTCAAACTATTGCTAAGCGGGGTCCAGGATGCGCAAGATGGCGATGGCAGTGCAATAGAGGACTACCTGGCAGTTGTAGCTCTTGCCGCAGGTCTCAGGGCATTGGCGGTGCTGTGTCCACTACCTCGCCGTCCAGCAAAAAGAGGTCCCATACCACCGAGGCAACATCTACACTCAAGCACCTAAGCACAGTGTCTAAGTTGAAAATCAGGGGCGACCTTCCGTGCTTTCTCCGTGCGATGCAGACACAACATAACTCAGTTGCACTTGCCATCGCGGCATGATGCTGAGCATGCCACTTAGCGAATACCGTCAAAAACCAATCGATGAGGAACCTCGCTTGACGCAGCGTGAGGGCCAAGATAGAGTCAACCGCTTCAAGACATACATGCAGAAGATGTCGCCTGATTCAGAGATGATCTTGCTACTGGCTTCACGTGCTATACTGAAGTAGTGTACTTCTAGAACCGCATCTTCCGCTGGCAACCTTTAGCAACAAACACCTCAATCATCGCAACGTCACAGGTACTTTAGAAGACTAACAAGAGCAGGTAGCAACAAACAGGTCTTAATCATGATCATCAGTCTAATCTTACAAAACACTCCGAGGGCAACACATTTCTGGCATCAGACCCACTTGCTGAATGCCTCAGGATGTCAAAAACATAATGGCGCTTCAATCAACGACAGTACCTATTGGCTCCATGCTCAATGCCGAGTAAAGCTGGTGATCGTTTGTCATTCAAGTGTCACGCTAAATGCATCCGAACCTCTAGCAGCTAAGCTGTGCGTGAAAGCCAGGGCCGGCACATCTGAACACTGCTGGTAGCTGTTGCGAACACAGCCTGAGTAAGGCAAGTTAACTGAGGCGCTGAGTACTCTTGATTCGCATGCCACTTCTTGCTGAGTGCCAGACTGCTCAAAGACACGAGCCTGAGGATGTGAAGGACACGAGGCGCACAGCCAGCGAACTTGCTGAGTTCCAGTCCCGACATGCAACTGCGTGAGGCTCGAGACGATAAAGCCCAAGTACCTTCTCATGAGAAGCTGTTGCACAATACACTTGTTCCACGCACCAAAAACCCGACTCAAACTGCGCCGGGGTCACAGAGGGGGTGTTCAGCAGGTTGCAAAGGCCAACCTGGCCAGAAGTTTTGTTTAACGCGCCACAGAGCCATCTCGTCCACTCAAACCTGTACAGCAGACGTTGCTGTAGCAGCTTCATTGCTCGCCCAGGAAAGCAGACAAGAGCAAGAATGATGCAGCATAATCAACTTGCTGCCCAGGCACGAAGGATTGGTAGGGAGGCAGATACAGAAGCAGCATTGCAGCCAAATAACTCCTCGGGGTACAAACACTTGAGTGATTCGAAGCTCTATAGGCAAAGCTGGCTGAGGCTCCAGCATTCCCTGCACATAGCCGATATCTGGACGGAAGAATGTGTAGGCCTTGACAGTCTTCCCGGTCTTTAGTCTTCAAGGCCACAATTAAATTGAGTCCCCTAAATCCCTGTAATATTTCCTCACTTTCCATTTAACTTTCCATTTTCTTTTCCGTTTGATTCTCCACTAAAGGGGGACAATATAGTAACCCTAAACCCTTAATGGGGTTACAGGTGTTATATACGGGTTATGTAGGGATAATGGAAAGAAAACGGATTTTAGGCCTGAGTTGCACCCGACACAAGCTTTCACAAATCTCACTCTTGCTATGGACAATCTCAATTTGCTCCTTGGTGAAGGAGATCTTCCAACAAAACTGATTTAGGTATACGGAAGCCTACCTCCACGTCCTTTCCCCCGCATACCTGTTGCTGCAGCTGCTGATGCCTCATGCTTTGCTAGCCATGCATATTTCCATTATTAATATTACTACTTTCTTCTTCACTATTCAATTCTTATTAGTTTGAATTCCAGCGCAGGACGTGTGAAGTCAGCTCATACACAACAACACTATATAACCTCTTATATACGCTATTATATGGTAGTTTCCATTTTCTTGTCCATTATCCCAATATAACCGCAAAATATACCCTATAATAACCCCAATATGTATACTATTATAGTAGTTTCCATTTTCTTGTCCATTATCCCCATATATAACCCCAATATATACCCTTTTTTGACCCTAATATGTACCCTATTAGCCTATTATAGTAGTTTCCATTTTATTTTCCAGTATCCCAATATAAACCCTTATTCATCCCTATATAACCCTGACTTAACTTATCTTGCAGCCTCGAAGTTGGGAGCAAGTCTTGATCAGGCTTGTCTCTGGCTGCAAGCCGTTATATGGGGGTTTCCCAAAATTCGGGGTACCCTTTTGGGGGCCCCTACAATAAGGATTATAGTATATTGGGGTATATATTGGAGTCCCCCTATTTAGGGAAACTGCCATAAGTGTACGCCAAATATCTAAAAAAGCACGCGACGCAGCGTACTGCTACAGTGAGCAGTTTGCAAACAGCGTGGCACCTCGAGGATTCGCGCGCAGTCTTCATGAAGGGGGCCGCCCTGTCAGGCAGGATCCTCTCTGTAGGATGCCCTGTGTCGGTACATCGTGTAACCCGGCCTCGCTAAAGAAAGCTAGCGTCGGAAAGGTGCGTGGCAGGTCCTCAACAAGGCTAAGCTACTACAGATGGACAGGAGAAGCTTCGTCTCTTGGCGCGGTCTCATTCAGGAAAGGTTAGATGAGACTAGGGGTAGAAAACCCGTGGGTGGTGGATACTACAACTGAGAGAGCCAATAACAGTGGACTGCACAACTGCAGACACATTTGCGGAATGTTGCAACTGGATTCCGTTTGGGCTTCCGGTAGGGTGTGTTCATGTAATTGTCTTATAGGCAACTTGAGTCATCTGGGCTTCCACAATAGGGTGCGTCCATGTCTTTTCTTTTACGCAGCTTGTGTCATTTGGGCTTCCACAACAGGATGCGTTCAAGATATTCTAGGCAAGTTTAGTTACGATTATAAAGTCCGGTACCTCGGATGAACCTGAAATGACTTTGCTAATCATGAGGCCCATGTAGTAGGTTTCAGGCCTACTCCCGACTCCCCGGTGAGATTGGCTGTTGCTAAGCAACATGGTTGCATGTTTTTGGATCTCTGAAAGCAAGGGTCCTTAAATCCCTATATTACACCAGTTTGCATTTCATTTTCTTTTCCATTTGATTCTCCATTCAAGGAGGATAATGTAGTAACCCTAAACCCTTTATGGGGTTACAGGGATTATATAGGGGTTATGTGGGGATGACCTTAAGCTCTTATGCCAAGAGATCATGACAGGAACATGGGCCATGGCATGGTTGAGGCTTATTACTACACACGGCAAGTATTCTGGACATCAATATGCGAAAAAAAGCCCGTTATATAGGCTTTAACACTTATCAATGTTGCAGTTCTAGATTGTCCGTATAGGTATAATATCTTATGCATAGTAGATCTTATTCTGCATGGAAAGTCTTCTAAAACCTCATGTCAAGGAAACAGCGACGTACATGGTGGACATCACAGCCAACCATGTGTTCTGATTGATTTCGTCTGCCTGAGGTAACAATTATGAGTTGACATTCTTGGCTTATCATATTTGCACTAGCTGGTTGTGATATCCCCCGTTCCTGCGTCCCTAAAACACGCACTGGAACCTCCTGTTGTGGTTGCGATGACCCACATCCGGTTGCACTATCCCCCTAGACGCGATAGCCCAGGCCCCGACAAAGGGAATGCACGTTGTGGATTGTTCCCGGCCACGAGTTGGCGGCCTTGGGACCGAGAAGCTTCTCTTGCGCTGCTTCGCAGATGCTTCACTGTTACGCTGGACCATGCTGGGTTCACAGATTTCAGTAAACAAGGTTTGCCAGGACAACTTGTTGAGGCAATCACGCATCTGTTAGAGTGATGAGCACGTTTGACGCCGTCTCCTGCAAAGCAACGCTGACCGTCATCATGCTTCTATTGCTCTCGAGATTCAGTAGATGTTCCATGCCAACTCAGTCAGCTGAAGCCGCATGAGGATCCCTGCATTTTGTGCCTGCGCCTTCCTGGCATCCACAGCGCGCTGCTTGTGGATTTCAAAAAGTTCAGGGGTTATCCGCAGCACCTCAGCTGTCAACCTACTGTCAGAGCTGCAGACATCTACAGACTGAAGGCTTGCAACTGCTGCTGCCGTTGTGAGTTTGGCTCCTTCATATTAGGACAGCTCGAGCATACAAATCCAGGTAACAAATCGAACTGCGAGAGCCCTATGCTGTTTTCTGAGCATCTACAGTGAGAGAGAGTTGCTGCAACAGCCTTGCGTGCATGCTTGTGCGTGAGCTACGGTTCGAAGGGGTAAGCACGCCACATTGCCAATGGCTATGGGCCACACCACCTGCAGGCAGCGCAATGCAGATCCGATGATATTGAGAGATTGCTGCGTTCATGTATTTTGAGAATGCTCTTGAAGACCATCAGCTTTACCATTCAAACGCGGAGGGGTTGTTTTCGCCTCGCGGACCCGCGGGGGCAGACCCTGGCGCCAAAGGCGCTGCATGCGCTGCGAGGGCTCCAAGCCTTCTCAGTGACTGGCTGAACCAGATCTCTGAAGAGCTTAGGCATCACGTTTGCAGTGGAAAGTATCTGAAGGCGCCTGGAACAAATTTCGGAAGCAGCTCTTTCAGCCATACGTCTGTGTGCTCCTGAGTCAAAGAAAGCTTGAGACCGACCTGCTTTACTATGCTTTTGTAGCTACATGTTGCTGTTTGGCTTTTCTGCTTGCTTGTGGTACAGATCGCTTGCATCCCCTGCCGCTCTGACACATGAACAATGCGAAAAGATGCCATCGATGATGGTAAGAAGAATACAAGAGTAATGGCATTAGTACTGGTACTGGTATTTTTGATAGTAGCCGCAACAATGACAAGAACATCAACAGTAATAACGATGTTCCTACACTACTACTACTACTACTAGGTAAC
>CAJNIZ010012303.1:62849-91695 GCA_905231905.1 Symbiodinium pilosum | reverse complement strand
TTTAGGGTTTAGGGTCAGGGGGACTTAGTAAGTAGGTTAATAGTGGGGATAAGTAGGGTTACTATATGGGTTATAGGGGTTATTAACCTACTTACTAAGTCCCCTGACCCTCCAAGTAGGACTCTACGTCTTAGGGATTTGGGGTTTAGCGCTTAGGCTTTAGGATTACAGCGCTTCCCTGTAGTAAGCAAGGCACCTATAAGATCAGGGCTTGGTATCTTAATTGTTGATGCGGCTACCTGTGTGTAGGCCCCTAAACCCCCAATCCCTAAACCCTGGACCCTAAACCCTAAACCCCTAGACCCTAAACCCTAAACCCCTACACCCCTCAATCCCTGACCCCTAAATCCCTAATCCCTGGGCCGCCAAACCTCAAAGCTTGAGCGCAGACCCGGGACCCGAAGCTTCTTTTTACTCGAAGTGCTGGCAAAATGCGGGGCGGTTTCGGGCTTAGGGTCTAAGGGGTAAAGGGTTTAGGGTTAGGGTGTAGGGTATAGGGTTTAAAGGGTAAAGGGTTTCGGGTTTAGGGTTTAAGGTTTAGGGTTTAAAGGGTAAATTTAGGGTTCAAGGTTTAAAGGGCAAAGGGCTTAGGTTTTAAGGTTTAAAGGGTAAAGGGTTTAGGGTTTAAGGTTCAAAGGGTAAAGGCTTTAGGGTTTAAGGTTTAAATGGTAAAGGGTTTAGGGTTCGGGGTTTTAGGTGTAAAGGGGGCTCCTCAAAATCGGGGTCTCGCGAGGACCCTCGTGAGGAGCATGTAACGGTTCCTCCAAAAGGTTATAGAGCATCTTCTTGGGGAATCCTATAGCCATACTGGTGCTCGGTGGGAGGAGATATACGCACCACTGTATCGGAGTATAACAGGATGATTATAGAGATCCACCCCAGAATCTATTTACTTAAACTCCGGACTTCAAACCCTGCACTACCTAAACCCGGAAGTTGAATAAAATGATTGCCCAAAAAGCCAATTGAGTAGTGTTGTTTTGGTGGTTAAACCTAGTAAGATAATATTCCGTATATAAAATACTATACCCCAAAAGGAGGATATTGTCTTACTCCATAATGGGTACCATAGTATCCCCAAATAAAATACTACTCAATTCTTCTACGTACTTTGGGGCGTAAGGTTCTTCTTTTCTGAGGTCGATTCTATACCCTGAACCCCGAACCCTAAACCTTTGACCCCAAACCCTGGCCCTAAACCCTAAACCCTGAACCCTAAACCCTAAACACCTCGGCTGATGAGCTGAGAATTAGCTCAGCAGTCCGTCCTCATGGTCACAAGCGCTCGTATCCCCGTTATATGAGGGGGATGAGGTTTTAGGGTTTAGGGTGTAGGGCTTAGGGCTTCAGGGTAATAAAACCTCTTTTCCACAGTACTTAACAGATTCCGAACCGTCTTGGCACTGGCAAGAGGTAGGGGTTAGGCTCGCAGAAAACGACTCCGGGGGTTCAGGGTTTAGAGACTTACCTAGACCAGCCCAGGCAGTTTCAGAGTTTAGGGTCTCTGGAACCTTGCCGATCTGTATTTGCACCCAGCATTTGTGTGTCACTCCGTTCCCAAAGAGCATCAGGCTTGCTTGAATGGAAAACACAAAGCCCAAACCCTGAACAAACCCTAAACCCCTAACCGCCCTATACCCAACCCTACACTTAAAAACCTGAGCCCCCAAGCCCTGGTCTTTTTCCTTAAGTTCTCAAAGCTCTTTAGGGGCTCATGGTTCCACATTCGGCTCTGTCAGACTTCCTGCGGCAGATGGAGAAAATCTTGCACCACTTAGGGGGCCACCCATTTTTTGTAACTATTGAGCCATCGACTATACAGGGTGGGTAATGATTCTTCCTGCCCTGGAAGCATGGTTGAAATTCACAATTCCAGCTGCAGATTGGGATTCCAGCAGGAAATAAAACATAATTTCAAGGCACCTTCAAGGCTTTAGGGCATGGAGGCTGCCCTGAACCCAAACCTAACACCCAAACCTCACCCTTAACCCCCATCCCCTAAGTGAACATGAAACCTGATATAGACCACTATAAACCATCATCTTGGCAGGGCACTCTTTTGGGGGCTACCCTACCCTGCCTCCAGGACCACAAACTGCCGGGCGGGGGCTCGGGCGCTATGCGCAACCTTGGAAACTTGCGGGCTCTGCGTGAAGGATGGCGAAGGTGTGGCCAAGGAATGACATTATCAGGCTTACACTTACACGTCAGAAGTATGTAGTATATGTAGTAACTGAACCCCAAAAACATGCGGGTGGTTGTTAAAATATGATCCCTCTTCGGATCCCTAGCATATATAATACGGCACCTAACATTTTCAGTACCCGAAAAGGGACCACATTTTTTGTCAACCGCCCATGTAGATTAAGAGACTTCTGGGCTCCGTGACCGGCCCTTGGGCCTATAGCTATATCTAGATTTTCTGAGGGTTTAGGGTTTAGGGTTTTGAAAGAACACAACAAAAAGACCATATGTTCGGCCCACATCTGCGCGTATGTGCTTCAAACAATGCGCCCAAATCCAAACCCCTAAGCCTACATCATAACAGGATTGTGCTAACCACAACCCTCAAAAGGATGGCCACTATAGCCATATGAGCTATAGCGGGGTTCCCCCCCATCAATCTGGCTTCATTGGCCTTAGCTATCCCTAAATGACCCCTGGGTACGGAGCTCAAGAACGTATTGAGTATGTATGTACTTCGACCCCATAGTATCTATTTAAGTGTTGATAAGCATTTCCCTGAATCCCAAAAGTATGTCGCATAATTGCCTTTCGGGCTCTTTTTTTTGGCGTCGGGCCATCATTAGTTTCTACTAGTGGGGTTCAGGTAGGGACCATTAACTAAACCCTAAGCCCTACCCTTCATCCCTAAACCCTAAACCACAAACCCTAACCCCTAAACCCTAAACCCTACTCCTTAAACCCTAAACCGTACTCCCTAAACCCTAATCCCTAAACCCTAAACCGTAGTACCTAAACCCTCATCCCTAAACCCTAAACCCCAAACCCAGTTTCTTGAGGCCCAGACATCTTCTCTAGGGACTGCACGCACTCATCTAGCTCCATCTGCTGCAGCTGCTCTTGGAGGTCGACTTGGCCTGCGCTCTTATCTAAGCAGGTTTATGGTTTAGGTTCTAGGGATTAGGGTTTAGGATTAATTAGGGGTATTGGGTTTAGGGTCTCAACTCCGAGTATCCCCCTTAATAAGCCCTAAAGTAGTCCCCTACTTAACCCCGCTTCAAGAAGTTTATACTATAGCTTATCTTGCCATTGCCATAAGGGTCCAAGGACTCAAATAATGGGGTTTAAGGCCCAAATAACTAGAACACCTACACCCTACAGCCCTAATATGTGGGTCCTTGGCCCGGTAAAAACATAGGAACGTGAATTGCAACCAAGTTGGGCCTGTGTTCTATATAAAACACCATCTAAGGCAAGGTCAGGTGATGTTCCATAACTTGCCCAGCGTGTCAAGCGACACCACAATCTTGGAGACTGTTGATGGACGTCGTCCTGCACGAACCTATGTAAACTACAGAGCTACAATTCCTACGTAAACCCCCAAAGTATGTAAAATAATAGCCCTGAGTCCATAATAATAGCCATGAGGGCCATGATTTTACATACTTTTGGGGCCCAGGTACTAGTATTGTCTGGGTGCGAAAGTCTTGCAGGATTTGTCCATGAACCGTCTGCAAGTTTGTGAAAAGTATGGCTCTGCCCGCCGAATAAGGTCAACTTAGATGATCCCTCTCGGCCATTTAATCACATTCAAGTACCTTTTCTTATTGTATCTCTTTAAGCGGTACAGTAGGGGGCTACCTAAGGTCTATATTCCGTTTGGGGGTACGGTATGGGCAAGTATCCTCACCTTGGAAGTTTCCAATAAACTATAGTATGCGAACACTGACAAACAATTTGCAGCCACAGAGCCTGTAAACAAGCACACAAAGTCCTTCACATTGTTCTTATACGTGGCACTGCCACAGGCGCATACCTACATGGTACGTTGCCCAAATTGTGGTCCCTTCTCTGGGTTACCATTGCAATACCGCACCTAGTATACAGTGCACCCAAAACGAGGCAATGATATTGGTCACCCCCCACCCCCCCAAGAGAAAGAGAGACTTTTGGGCTCTTTCATGGAGAATGAGGGTAAGTATAACACCAACAAAGTTGAATATGTAGGTCTTTCTGAAGTTCAGGGTAGTTAAAGCCCAATTACAGTCTAAACCCTAAAGCCTACAAAACCTAACACTCAACCATTTATACACATTGAATCTCTACATCCTTCCTAGAAAGCCTACTTACCCAAAATAGTGGGCTACTTTAACTAGGATAGTAGGAATTTAGGGAAAGGAGACCGCAATCATGAGCTACGGGCTTTCAGCCCTAAACCCCTAAACCCTACACCCCTAAACCCTACCCCTCAGCTCCGTTGCTGAGCCTGGTAAGCCATTCAGGGCCGAGGTGGCTACCGAACACGTAGCGTCGGACAGCGGTCCTGTGGCAAGTTAAAGGTTTAGGGTTTAGGGCTTAGGATAACCTACGGGTCCACAACCAATGGCAGAGTACTCAGGACTTGGGTGCTAGAACTATCTATTGATCATCAGTTCCGCTTTGGGGGAGGTATATGAGCATTGTACTTGGATCCTAGGCTAGGGTTTAAAGATTCAACAGTTCAGAGTTTGGGGAGTTTTGGGTCAGGGATTTAGGGTGTAGGGTTTAGGATTTAAAGAGTTATGGTGTAGGATCTGTGGCTCAAGGTCAAATCAGCAGTATGGGACACAACCTGGGCGCTCAGCTTTTCTCTCCGAGGGCATTTAGAGATGTGTACAGGGCATGTACTAGGAAGACAGGAACCCTAGGAGGAAGGGCCCATACAACCCAGGCTTCGGGTTAGGGGGTTTAGGGTTTAGTGCTCACGGTTTAGGGCTGGGGGGTTATACATATATAAATATAAACATATATATATAAATAGATAGATAAACCCGTGAAGCATCTGAATAAAGCAGCTTCCATGGTGCGCTGCTACTAAAATCACATAGAGGCTATACGGGAGTAAAAATGCTAGTTCTGCAGGTTAGTTCGTACCCAAGGGCTCCAATGTAGTTCCTTTTAGGGTCTGTTATGGCTTTTGGGTAAAGGATTATAATAGACTACCCAAAAAGGAACTACATAGGAGGGTCTGGGTAGTGCTATAGAGAATGGCTCAAAGGACTGTCGAGCATTCCTGGGCTGTACCCCTGGAAGCACTTTCTCCAATGACTCCAATACACGCTCAACCCTAAACATTTCATCCGTAAACCCTAAACCCTGAAGCCTACACCCGAAACCCTATAGGTTCTATATTTGTTGAATATCACGCTACGACCCGTCAGGATTGTGACACCAGGCAAAACCCTGAACTCTAAAGCCCAAACCCTGAACTCTAGACCCTAAACTTCAGAAACCCTTATCTTTAGGGTTCCGGGTAAGTGCCCTGAGTGTCGTGCCTCTACATGTTTTCGCGCCGTACGAGCGCAATACTGGGTTGCTCTTAAGGAACTTAAACTAACAGAAGCCGCCACCCTGATGATGAAGTCCTATTGCTTACTACATACATACATATAAATATATAGATATATAAACATGTGCCGATTATGGCAACTGAAGTTGGTCCTAAACCCTTAACCCCAAAACCCTCAAACCTTGAACCCTAAACCCTAAATCTAAACCCTAAACCCTTAACCCTAAATCCTAAATCTCTCCGATATGGACCGACGTAGTCTTGGAGGGTGCTTTTCAAGAATCCTTCAAACCACGGTTGGAGTTTAGGGTTTAGGATTTGGATTTCAGGTTTTAGGGGTTTAGTAGGATTTAGTATAGGTTTAGGGGTTCAGAGTTTAAAGGCTTTTAGGTCTCAGGGTAAGATTACAATTCTGAAGCACCTGATCAGCCGCCGAGGTCTAAAAATCCTGATAGGCAACTTCGCAAAATGCTAGCAAGTAGGGTTTAGGGTTTATAGGGTTTAGGGTTTAAGGTTTAGGGTTTAGGGTTTGGGGTTTAAGGTTTAGGGTTTAGGGTTTAAGTAGTTCCTAAACCGGCGCCTGCAATGATTCTGATGTTGCTACCTATATATTCCTAGGGCCTAGGGCCGTTTGGAATTAACAATGTTCCCATCCCTTAACTGACCTCCCTAAAACCTACACCCCTAGTACTATTCTTCCCTATACTTGCTCCCCCCAACTGTCTTGAGAAACGCCCATTTGGCAACACCTGCCTTGTAGAGGGCGAGAGCTCAAGGATCGGCTCTCCTAATCAGAGTAACATGTTTCTCACAGCCCTCAACTCTAAGAAAAATGGTCATTGTAGCACTTTGTTGTAGTCATTTAAGGTACTGTACTTGCTGGGTTTACATTTGCTTCGTGGCTGTGGAAAACCCCTTCAAATCGAATCTAAACTCGTTATTTGCAAAAAAGAAATTCCCAAAACTACAAAACATGAAGTGCGCATGTCGTGCACAAGTTCAACGAACCTTCGGACTTTCGGGTTTGAGGCTCAGCGGTTTAAAGTCTATCGGTTCCTCTTGGGATGATGTACGGTTCAGGGTCGAGGGGCGAAACTTGCAACCTGTGTTTCGTATCGGACATACACGGTTTAGGGTTTAGGGTTGTAGTACCTAAGCCCCAAAAGTAGGTAAAATAATGACCCTTAACCCCTAATAATGGCCGTACACCCCAGGGCCTAGCGCAGGCTTGTCAGGGGCTGGTGCTGGGAAGGGTGAGGACCCCTGGGGCGGCACTAAGAGCCGCTGGCTCGACGAGCACCCCCCCTTCTCCCCCTGGCAGAGCGCTAGGGCGACAGTGCCGGAGCAGATGACAACGTTCAACTCCTTCATATTCCTTCATGGCAGGGCTGGTTTACAGTAGTGGTGTCGCCATGGATCGCCTTCAACTTTTTCATGGTGGAGTTTTTTTATTGCTATGGTAGACGGCGGCACTGTTTTACCGCGGTGGCATCCCCACGGTTCGCGGTCAAGTTCTTCATGGCGGCACTTTTTTAACCGCGGTGGCAGGTTCGAGGATCGGGCTCGTTCGTTTGTCTCGTCCGTTGTTGCTTATGTTGGTTGCTGTTGTGTGTTGATGGTTCGGACTGGCACCTTAAGCTTTCGGGCCGGAGGTGACGTCCTTTGTTAGGCCAGGCTACTGCCTCGGTCAATTCTCCACTCCACTGTCCACTCCACTCCATAATGGCCGTACAGGCCAGTATTGTACTTGGGGTCCAGGTATATACGAACTAACAGAACACGCCCGTCAGGTTGGCAATCGTTTTGGCAGGTTACAGTTTAGGGTTTGTACCTGACTACAGACCCTATTATACCCTCAGGTAACCCATTCTGTATGGCCTATAAAACCCAATCTCCCTAGACCCATACTGATTACATCTCTTAGATAACTCCTTAGGGTTACGTATACTATAACAGAAGTGAGGAAATACTTCCAAAGGCCCTACAACCTGAACCCTTAACCCTAGGAGAGTGCTGTATTCGGGAGCTTACATAACTTGATGTTTGGATCAGACCAATCTCCATTAGGGGCCGCGCAGATCCATGCAAAAACCTGACTAACTAAGTCCCCTGAACCCTCAGGTGCTTAAAGGTTTGGGGTTTAGGGTTTATGGGGTTGTCTAGGGTTTATAGGGTTTGGGTCTTTGGTGTACCTAATGCAAGCGGCTTTGTACGTGAAAGTTTGGCACTCTGTGCCTTTTTCTGCTTACAGGGTTACTTAGTACAAAGCGCCAGCCCTTCACTCACACCAAGTGCGGGGCCCAGAATCCTCCCCTAAACCCTAAACCCTTCACCCTAACCCGAAACCCTAGGTGTTGTAACCCCACAGCCCTCAACCCTAAGGATCTCGTAAATTCGCTTGACAGCCAGGCTGCGGAGCTTGCAACGGAGGCCAGAAGCTGCGGTGCGCGATCCTCGGATCACCCCCCAAGGTTGAGATTTCAGGGTTTAAGATTTAGGGTTTAGGGTTTAGGATTTAAGGTTTAGGATCTAGGGTTAGGGTTTACGGGTTTAAGGGGTTGGGGTGAGTCTCCAATAAATCGGACTTTCTTTTTGGGCGGTTCGTATCACAGGCATTACCGGGTATCTAAGGGACCTTGTTTTTGTTGGAACTCATACATACCTAGACCCCACAGCTACACTGTTAGAAGCCGGGCACTAGGAGGATCTTGGAAGGAAAGTTTTGATACATCAAGTGGGATTTTTGGGGGAGCTTCCCTAAATCCTAAACCCCAAACCCTAATGACTCTGAACCCTCAACTGTGGGCTTCAATCGTGGTTGCCAAGCTGCAGGTGATCCGTCTGCAAAGTGGCTCAGGACCCTACAAGAGCCACATGAGCCACAGCCCATGTCCCCAGAAATTGATGGACATGGGTTCCTCTTTATTAATGGTTCCTTGGTAAGCCTAATATTGACAACGACTCATACGGGGATTCCACAACTAGGAGTCCCTTGAAGGGGTTGTTGGGGATGTAGGGTTATGGGATTTATGGGGGTTTAGGGCTTCGGGCTGCCCCCAAATTGGGGTCCCTCTCCTGGGGCTCCGCATGACAAGGATTATAGTACATACATTGTGCTCTATATTGGAGTCTTTTCTTTAAAGCTGCCATACGATGACTAGAGTCTGCGTAGTCTAAACGGTTGGGATTTCAAAGGCCCTGACATTACTCACGGTGGAGAAATTTGCGAGGCATGTTAAACCGGAAAAGTTTGCGAAAAAATCCCTGAGTACATAACCAAAGTAGGTATGGCACGAGACTTAGTTGTAGATACAAGGGCTGTTCGTTTGAACTAGCCCTGATGTAGTTTTAGCCGTGGAGATCCGATAGATGTGTGTATATACCTGCATAATCTGTATCTCTGGGGATCTATGTCAAGAAATACCACCTAAATTGGGCTCTCAAGTCGTTGGGGAATCTGTATCCCTACAGGGTATGCAACCCCAAAAAATCTCAAAACTTAAGCCCCTGGTTTTTCGGTAACTCACTATACACCTTTACATGGTCTTTGTATTGTTTCGTCCCAGAGGAAGTCTAAAACTTGAGCCCTGTTCCAACCTAAGCCCTCGTACCTAAAACTCCTTGCATTAAGGGTTTAGGGTTTAAGGTTTACTAAATAAACCCTAGACCCTAAATGCTAAATCCAAAGCCCTCTCCCCCTGAATCCTAAACACTAAACTCAAGACCTTACATCTTACCCCCAGAGCCCCTAACCCTAAACCCTAAACCCTAAATCCTAAGCCATAAATCCCCAACCCTAAGCCATGACCCCCGAGCCTTAAGCCCAAAACCCTAAGCCCAAAACTCTAAAACCTAAGGCCTACCTGAACCCCAAAAGTATGTAGAATAGTGGCCCTTTGGACTATATTTAGAGGTTTTGGGCCATTATCTTACCTACTTTTGGAGTCCAGGTAAATCCTAAGCCGTAAGCCATGAACCCGAAACCCTTATTCCAGACGTTGCCATCCCAGCAGCGACAGGAGGAACCAGTCCTGTCTCATGCGAAGTTACCACGCAGTTTAGGGCTACGAGTGTGGATTTGGGGGTTTAGGGTTTAGGACTTAAAATTTAGGGTTCAGGGTTTAGGGGTAAGGATTTAAGATTTAGTGTGTGGGGTTTAGAGTAAGGCCTCCAAAACTGACTGTCCCGCAAGTACCGTAACTACCGTTTTGGGGGCTTGAAAGAGGGCGCAAGGTTTCTCTTTATAAATAACCCCTATAGTAGTTCCGTATAAAATACCCTATAGAATCCCCTTTAAGGAGTTTAGACTCTAAACTCCAAACCCTAAACCCTAAATCCTAATCCCTAAACCCTATACCATACCCTACATAAACCCCTTTGAGGGGTTTAGACTACAGCACCTTTGTTACATGTTGAGGCTACAGCTCCCAATTCTGGAGGTTGACGGGTGAGGTGGGTGGCTTTAGGGTTTAGGGGTTAGGGTTGCAGGGTTTTGGATCACTGTTCAGGCCCCGAATTTGGGGGAGGCCATTGGATTCAGGATTTTTAAGTGTGGGCTAAGCATGTAGCTATGGTTGAGTTTAATTGCATGTAGGACTGCAATGACACTCTGGGCACGTACCAGCAATTCCAAAGCCTGAAATAAGCTGAATTGCTGTGAAGGAACTGAGTTGAAGTTTCTATATTGGGGAATATATACATATGTACACACCCATCGTGGCAACTTCACTAAAGCTCCTGAACAGCAACCAAGTAAGGTCATCCCGGAAACTGGTTTAAAATAAACCCTGGGGTGAGGCCGGGTGATGTCGTTCCAGTCATAACTATCCCAAAACCCTATACCCTTGGTCTCAAGCCTAATGCTATAGTTGTTGGTGCTTCACAGAGGGGTGTAGAATTCATGGTTTAGGGTGGGTGGAACGAAATCTCTTCAACTATCCCCATGTAACTTAAGTATGTTTTATCACACCTAGATGTATTCCCCCACTCTTCCCTGAACACCGGTCAGACATTTTGGAGCTTAGATAATGCGAAAAAGATTCCGGCCTTTTCGTGGCATAGATATGTGAGGGCTACAGGGAAACTATTGGACTATGTTGGTGCTAGTAACTATTCAGACTTGCTGATGGACATATCTGGTCAAACAAGTTGGAACCCTAAACCCTAAAACTCTACACCCTAAGCTCTCAGCCCGAAACCCTGAACCCTGAACCCTCAACCTAGACGCGGCAATAAGACACCTACCCCTAAGGGTCCAAGTACCTAATAATCAAATACTTACTCAAAACGTGTACTATAATTCCTATTACCCAAAACCCAAGTACCTAATTATTGGGGATTGGGACCCTTTTGGTACCATATTTTAGAAGATCGGCTCAAGCGACATTCTTATCTTTGGCATCTTCTCTTCGAAGGGGGAAGTTAGGGTTTAGGGTTTAGGAGGGCATTGGGGGTAACTTTCGTTCTTCCAGCAGCAGCCCAAGATTTGATGCATTTTCTGTATACTTGATACAAACTTGAAAAATGTTCTAAACCAATCACTCTCTATGATGTATTCATATTCATCCCATATTCATCATTGTCTGGAAGTTGCTCACATATCATGTCAAGAAGAAGTTCTTGGAGGTTGACTCAAATCGTTCAGGTTACTGCCGTCGATGTGACCTGCAAAAGCCAAACATTGTGTGACCTATGTGTTGCTGTCGTGATCGTTGCCATGGCCAATAAAAATGGTATGTGCGCAGTGGCCCCGCCAGGCCGTGACCGTAACCCCTTAAACCTATGGTCCCCCTTAAGTAGATAGAATATGGGGTATATGGGGATCTTATTGTAATATACCCAAGCCATATTCTATCTACTTAAGGGGAACTATAAGTTGGCACAAAGGCTTTCGGCTCTCACTTCTCCAGAGGCAGGCTCCAGTTCTTTTAGCTCTCGCAACCCCCCCACGACTCTAGGGTTTAGGGTTTACGATTTAAGATTTGGCGTTCGTCGCTTCTCCAGCAAAAGGCTCCATCTTTGGATGGGGACAAGCCTAACTTGATCTCGGGTTCTAAGCCCTAACCCATAAACCCCTCCTATATCCTGGACTCAAAGAGCCCTTAAACCCAAAATCCTGAAACTCTGAAACTTGGGTTTTTAACTTTGTGGCTTTGGCGCAGGGACCGTCTATTGTTGAATTCAGGATAGGATCTGTTCCCGCGCACCCCTGCCAGACACGTAGGGCTTAGGAGTTGAGGTGTAGGGCGTAGCATTGCGTAGTGCTCAGGACGAAAACCTCATGGATTTACAGCTTGCCTGAAACCACCCAACCTTCCCCAAATTCCAATTTTCAGGCTCAGGGTTTAGGATTTAGTCATGACGGATGGTCCTAAACCCAAAGCAGTAAACCACACCCTAGATACACTCTTATCATGACACAGAAATCGAGTTCGTTTTCGGTCCTGTATACTGCACAGGAGTATATGGACGACTGACAGACAAACCCTTGCACTCTCATGAAGACCATAAGAGGATCCCGCTGCTGGGGTCCTTACAGAACCCTAAACCCTTGAAACCTCAAGCAACCTGAACAGCTAGACCCTACCTGGAATGACATTCAACCCTCAATCCGGAACCCTAAACCCTGATTAAACCGTTTTTCTAGAAAGAAGTAAGGTTTTGAGAAGTTTAGGTACAAATCCCTACAAGGCACATTGGCTACACTAGATACATATACTCTAACTCGCTCGCTAATTAAAACTAGAAGGCCTAAACTTGCAAGCACGCCTGAGCAAAGGCATCCAGGCCACATGTTCGCCGTTAAGGGGGTATAGGGTGCTGGATTCCAGGTCCCAGATACCATGAACTGAATCGAGCTTGGTAGCAAAGACCCCACTGATTGCCTTTAGAGCTCCCCTACCTATAACCCCAGTTACCAAACAGCTTTATAGGTTCTACCTACTAACTAACTAGGCAACCTGTACCTGATTGGGGCTAGAGGTAAACCCTGTCAAGCACTTGCCGGCGCCTCCGGCCAAGGGTGCAGAGCTTGAGGAGTACGCCTGCCGTGAGGGAGACAAGTCCATGGGCCGAAACGTTTGGGGGTTTAAGGGCTTAGGGTTCTGGGGTTTCTGGTTTTGGGGTATAGCGTGCTGTACTTATACATATAAGGATTGAAAGGACGTCTCGTGGTTAGCATGTCGCTACCACACTAAACCAACAATGGAATCCCCGGGTTTCGGGTTTCGTGCTTGGGGATGGAACCCCTACACTCTGATCTTTGTGAAAGACTACCTTTCCTTTGGGGTCGGGGTGTAGGAATTAGGGTCTATTTCAATTTTGCGAAGGGGGATGAGGATTCATTTGGGGAAGGGGGATAAAGATTCATGGGAAGTGATGGCATTGTGCGACGGAGTAAGTCCCACTCCGGAAACCTTCACCCTGCAGTGCATCTGTTCGCGTTTAGGATTCCGGGTTTAAGCTTCGGATATCCCCTGTAGCACGGAGCACCCTATGTGCCACAGAAAGAGCCACCGCTCAGATTGTTTGGGACTTCCGAAGCAAAACTCGCCCTGAGGGTCCAAAAACCCAAATACTAGGGTTTTAGGGCTCAAATACAATTCATGACATAGTATTTGGCCCTAAAACCCCTTTATTTAGATCCTTGGATCCTTAGGGTAGAAGTTTAGGCCTGACATTCAGTGTCTTGCGCCCTTAGGTCGGGTTTAGGGTTCGGGCTCTGCGGGTTAGGGTTTACTGAATGCGTAGGCTGTACTAAAAAACACAGCAAGCAAGTTGTTTACCCTAAGCCCCAAACCCTAAACTCCTTTCCCTTTCAGCCACCAACTCGTACCACAACTCCTGCGTAAATGAGCTTGCGACTTCCAGCGCTCTCATTATGCCAGCGACTTAGCTTTTAGGCTGTATTGTGCTAGCTATAAGCGAATAATGCTTCTTCAGGATTCTACGTTGTCCCCCCCCTGAACCCTGAATTGCAAACGTTAATCCTAACGCTCAGTTCTGCACACTACGTCCTAGGCCACAGACCCTAAACTCTACGTCCTAAGCCCTAAACACAGAACCGTAAGCTCGTAAGTCAAAATACTACATCCAAAACCTGAAACCGCAAGAACTGCGCTTACCTCCCCACATGGTGATTCTTAGAATACCTGTCCTCCAGAATGGCCAAATCATGGGCTTCCTTTTTGTTAGGACCTCCGTTTAAGGAAGGTATGCCCACTGATCCCCCAAACCGTAAACCCCAAAGCCTAAATCCTAAACCCCAAAGTTACAAGGACTTCGAGAACAACTCCGAACCCTTTAAGACACTGTGTAAACCCTATAAACCTCTTGGAAGGGAACTTTAGAAGTTTAGGGATTGGGGGTTAGGGTTTAGGGTTTAAGGTTTAGGGCTTAAGGGTTTAGGGACCCTAGACTCTAAACGCGTATAAAGATGACAACAACAATGGCAACACTGAAGGTCATATTAGTGATAGCAACGAAGTAAACCCTAAACCTTAACCCGCGAAATGGTAAACCCTAGACCTCAGAACCTTAACTCCTAAACCCCAAAACCGTAAATCCTAAACCCTAAACCCTAAAAACTCTAAACCCCCAAATCCATAAACACCAAAACCCTAAACCACTCAGCCCTAAACCGCTAAACCCCAAAACCCTGAATCCTAAACACCAAAACCCCAAACCCCTAAGCCCCAAAACCCCCAAACCCTAAACCCTCAGCCCTAAACTGATAAAACAACGATCCTAAACCCCTAAGCCCTAAACTCCTAAACACCAAAACCCGAGTGCCTCGTCTCTGCTGGAGGCAAAGATGGCAAGCGAATTACTTCCGAGGTTCGTCGAAACGTCGCCTTCAGGGTTAAGGGTTTAGGGTTTAGGGTTAAGGGTTTAGGGTTTAGAGTTTAGGGTTTAGGGCTTAGGGTTTAGGGTTAAGGGTTTAGAGGGTTTAGGGTTTAGGGTTTAGGGCTCAGTGTCAGAGGGCTTCAAATTGCTTTGGGTTTATGAAGGGGCTTAGGGTTTTTGAGGGTGTAGGGTTGGGTGGGGGGCATATGTAAGGTTTATGGGGATAGAAGGGTCGTTACAACCAGTTTTACAGGGTTTGGGGTTTAGGTGCTTAGACATTTGGGCTTAGGATGTTGGATTGAAGGTTTAGGGATTCAGGTATGTCTTTTAATATTCATTATAGGCCCCCAACCGCACAGCGACTACATGGGGTTTGGCTTATATTGGGGAATAGATGGGAATGGAGAAGAAAATGGAATCTATCCTATCATTTGATGTTCAGCGTTCCAGGCTGACATTAAACAAGCCCCCCACCTCACCCCACCCCTACTAATATTCATTAATCCCAGCGTCGTATACCATGTTGTATGCAGTTGTGTCTTGGAAGTGCTGGTTTGACTAAACCCTTAACCCCTCAACCCTAAACCCTAAAACCCTAAACCTTTCAGGCCTTTAGAGCTTAGCGTCAGGAAGAATGATGGATCCCTTCATGGAGTTTCGGTTTAGGATTTAGAGGCTGATTCACGGTGAGCGCCGCAAGCTTTTGTTCGTTCAGGGCTCAAGGGGACGTTCAATGAGTTTAAGGCTTACCTAAACCCCAAAAGTATGTAAAATAACAGCCCTAAACCTATAAGAATAACCCTAAAGGCCATTTTTTTTACCTACTTTTGGGGGTTTAGGTAAGGTTGAAACTTATGGTTTGAGGCTTGCTTGGACTTGAATCCTACAAGGCGCCCCCGCTAAGGGATGAAGGATCCATGTTGGGCTATTAGGGTTTAGGGTTTAGGGTTTAGGGTTTAGGGATTAGGGATTTAGGGTTTAGGGTTTAGGGTTTAGGGGCTCTTGAGTACAACTTGCAACCCCTGCGGAAAAAAACGAATCCGTCTTCCTGGCCCGTGAAAGCACAACACCAGTGCCGGTTATGTGTAACAGTTGTCATAGGGTACTGTACTACCTGCGCTTCTTGGAAATGCAGTAGGCGCCGAGCTGTGGCTCTCCCCTAGTCTGCTCCCCAAACCCTAGCCCTCAATCACCTACGCACCAACCTGGACCGAACAGCAAGCTTGGAGCAAGCAGCAAGACATTGTGCTATATACTTTTAGGAAAACCTCAAACCCCAACCCAAAGCCCCAGCACTTCGGATATGAGCCATGGTCTAAACTCCTAGTATCCCCCGTAAGATAGTCCTCATATAATCCCCTATATAACTCCCTTTAAGGAGTTTAAACCCTAAACCCCAAACCCTAAACCCCTAAGTATATAACCCCCTAATAAATTGTTTAGACTATAGCTCATATGATCTATGCTTCTGAGGTACTGTGCCCGCCAACGCTATCACGGGCTTTGCTGCAGCTCGCTTCATCCTCCAGCAGAATCTGGGAGTTTCCCAAGATCAGGGGTACTTTTGGGGGGCTCCCATAGTAAGGACTATATTGTTTTGGGGTCTATATTGAGTCTCCCTATTTGGGGAAACTACCATATGACCCTAAACCCCCACTGTTGGGATAAGGGATCCGTTCCGGACTTACTGTAAGATTTAATTTCTAGGGGTCAGGGGCTCAGGCTGTCTTATAAGCGCAAAAAAAAAAGCCTGAGCCCAAAAAACAAAATTGATATACACTCCCCCAAACTAACATGGAAACCCATATAGTCCCCTTTTAGAAGGACCGTAGTCTTTATAGGGCCCTTTTTGGGGTTTCCATGTTAGTTTCCGGAAGTGTAGGGTTTAGGGTTTAGGGCTTTAGCTCTAAGAGTTTGGGGTGCATCTTTGGGGGGGTTCGGGGTTGCAGAGTTAGGGTGCATCTTACCTTTGCCTATATGAGCTATAATCTAAACTCCTTACATCCCCCTTTCTCAGCCCTGTAATTGTCCCCTGGATAACCCCTATATATAGCCCCCTTTAAGGAGTCTAAACCCTAAACCCTAAACTCCTAAACCCTAAACCCCTATACAACACCCTTTAAGGAATTTAGACTATAGCCCATCTTTCCATGGGAACAAAAAATCTGGTAAGAGACTTGTGATTTCTTCAGGCGGCTTGTGAACGAGAACCCCCCAATCTAAGGGTTTAGGGCTTAGGGTTTGGGGTTTAAGGTTCAAAGGGTAGGGCTTAGGGTTTGGGGATTTGGGGCTTTAGGGCTTTAGGCGTTAGGGTTTTAGGGCTTACCGTTTAGGAGCTCAAGCATGTTGCTGGTCCAATGCTTTGGACCCCAGTAAGAAGGTTTAGGTTTTAGGATGGCTTAGGGTTTAGTGCTTTTCCTGAGCCCTAAACTCCTAAACCTTAATTGGGCCCACTGAGAATAGCGCAGCAGCTTCGAATTTCTATAAAACGGAATGGACGACGCAAACTTGGTACATGGGTCCGTACAATTTCAATAATCCGTTTTGAGGATCAGGGTAGGGTTGGGGTGTCTTGCGGGTTACAATAGTAATAGGGACGAAGGTGTCCCTATAACGGCCTCTATATAAACCCCCAACCAGCTATAGCTCCTGTTGTCTTTTCCATTCCCTGAACCCTAAACCCTAAACCCCGAACCCTAAACCCTAAAACAGTTATTGCCGTTGCCTTTTTCCTTCTTCTTTTCTCTACAAGCAACCAACGAGACGAGGTGGTTGAGGTCTAAACCCTAAAGTTTAGGATTTAGGGTGTAGGGTGGCGTTAAGGTTTGAAGTCTGTGAGGATGGAGAGTCCAATCAATACCAGATAACAAGAAACCCGCAACAAAACAGAGCCTCGAGGATAACAAAAAGAAGGCTGAGAAAAAGAGGAGCAATATGTAGACACAATAAGAGTACACCGAGATTATTAGAAGATAGACCAAAACAGCTAGGTATATAGACACATATTTGCGAGACACTAGCATTGTTCACAACAGAACTTATAAGAGACTTGTGGATATCATCTGGCCATGGCTTGGGTTTTTCCCTACCTAGCAGAAGCTAACTACTAGCTAACAGGAAAGCTGAATCTCTCTGGCCTCTATGTCGTCGGCCAGGGACCAGAAAGCGTAATGCTGGACCGCCTGCATGACTACGTAGGGCTGTGGAGGCTGAGCTCGTGCTCTCAATCAGATAGACGGCTTACTGGGGGGTTAGTAGGGAATAAGGGAGTATATGGAAAAAACATCATAGAAGGATTACATTCCCTTATTCCCTACTAACCTCTGATCAGTAACAGGGGCTTGGAGATAAGGAAGTTCGTATAGGTTTCCAAGTGTGGGAGGTTCTTCTCACCTGAAGACGACCATGCTTCGTCCTCGGCTGGGATCCAAAGTCAGAGAGTCAACCGACGATGTAAGGACTGCCGAGGAGACGTATGCGTGGACCATGTGAGTAGCGTTTTTTTGGTGGTTAAACCTAGTAAGATTAAATTCCGTATATAAAGTACTATACTCCAAAAGGAGGATATAATCCGACTCTATATTGGGTACCGTAGTATCCCCAAATAAAATACTACTCATGTGCTTAGCTCTCAGAGGATGCGTCATCGCTGCACAGGGTTTGATCAACAGGCTGCGTTTGAGCACTGCGCCACTTCGTCTTCTTTGTGCACTTCGCCATCAACAGGTGTTGTCTGTCCGCTTCCTGGAGACCAGGAGCAGGCAAGTTCGCCGCCCGGTCGATTGATAGTGCAGGCCCCAATCCTCTCGTCACTGAAAGGCACAGTTGTTCATGCAACATGGAACAGCTTTGATTTCCCCAGGAGGACAAAGATCCAAAACCAAAAACATATCAAGAACCCCTAACGGGCCCTGACAATGAACCAGTCACATAATTATGAAGTGTCAGGGTTCAGGTGGATGCTGGTTCGAATATAACGATTAGGCTGAAGTGAGTGAGGCACTGTTTTCTACATGAGTTTGGGTAATGTCATTGGAGCTTGCATGTAATTGCGGCGGGGGGAAATCGTTCAGGGTTGGGTCGCAGAAGTAACATCTGGGGCTGGGGTTGGTGGCTAAGTCAGCAGCTAGCGTAAGCAATAGCGAAGAATATTCCGATGGACACGGGCCATCATCCAGAATCAGGTTGCCACCGAACCCTAGACCCTAAACTCTAAACCATAAATCCTAAACCTTGAACCCTAAGCCTACACCCTAACCCTAAGCCCTACAAACTAAACCCTAAGCCCGAATCTTAAACCCTACACCCTAAGCCCTAAACCCTGAACCCGCAACCCAAGAAGTGCAAGGAGATTGTAGGCTCGCGCTCCGTTGGACCATTTTTTTAGGCGGTTTAGGGTCTAGGGTTTCGGGTTTAGAGCTTGCATGCCCTTTTAACCCCAGAGAAACCATCCATACGCGGTTTAGGGTTTAAGGTCTAGGGTTTAAGGACAGCAAAAACTGCGCCTGTCTATGATTTAGGGTTTACAGGTTTCGGGTTTGCGGTTCAGTTCCTGTACCATAATACCACGGCTTTCAGAATACAATGTACCTACGGTTGGGACCCAGAAAAATGGAACCTCCTGATCCCATTGCTGCCTTGGGGGGAGATAGGGAATTCTTGGGACGCTCCATGTTTGGGGATCCTTTAGAAGGTCTGCGGTGGAAGCTCCCGTGGATTCTGGAAAGCTTGCAGAAAGTTTAGGGTCTACGTGAAGGTTCAGGTGGCGAAGTAACTACACATAACTGGGCTTATAAACCTACTTATAGCTCCCCCCGACTGGATTTATAAAGGCTACCCCACTTAACCCTAAACCCTAAACCCTAAGCCCAGTAATAAGTAGCTGCTTAGCCGCCTGAACACCTTCAACTAGCCTGTGCTCCAAAAGAAATCTTTCACCACCTTACAGAGCCCCAATAATGAAAACCCTAACAGTAGTTAGGGTTTAGGGTTTAGTGGTTTAGGGTTTAGGGTATTAGGGTTTAGGGTAGTAAATATAGGGATAATGGGAAAGAAAATGGAAACTGTTTAGGGTTTAGGGCCCAAACCCTAAACAGTAGTTTCCATTTGCTTGTCCATTCTCCCTACATATTACCCCTATGCAATGCTTCATCTTTTGCGATGCCAAGCCTAGTCATCCACATACTTCCTGGTGTACGAGTACAGCAGTTAATATGAGAAGGAATCCACTCCCTTACACTTCCTCTGCGGCACCAGTCAAAGGGCTGAGGGTTTAGGGTTTAGGGTGAGTAAAGGGTAAATTCCAACATGAAAAATTACCCTCCGACTGGGTTTATTAAGTCATATATAACTATATACTGTAGCATCCCGGCAAAGGAGTTCCCATGCGATGTTGCATGTAGTTCTGCATTATAGGGTGGGGGGTTGCCCAAATCCACTGACGAACATCATGGTTTAGGATCTAGGGATGCTATGGAAGCGGGGTCCTGCAATAGCACTAAACAGAAAAGGTAAATAGGAGTTGATGTACTAGAGCCCGAATACTACAGGGGCCTATATAATTGCCAACATCATTTTGAGGTCCATTAGAGGCAGCATAGACCATAATTACATAAGGCATATGGAGCCATATTGTTGGTAATTGTTTAGGTCCCTATATTACTACTAGAACCCGAATAAACCTTCTCTCAGGACAGTGGCTGGGACCCCAATCCCTAAACCCTACACCCTAAACCCTTAACCCTAAGAGCAGTTGCTTGGAGTGGGAATGACCCAATTCAGAAGGTAAAAAGGTCAACTTTTACTCAACTGACTGCAGCAACCCTTCTAAACGTCAACTTCTAGCATGCCCACGACCTTGCTTAGGGTTTAGGGGTTTTAGGGTTAAGGGTTTTTGGGTTTAGGATTTTAGGGTTAAAGGTTTAGGGTTTTTGGGCTTAGGGTTTAGGGCTTAAGAAGCCCAACAACTTAAGTCCTACGAGCCGGGCTACAGCCCGCCAAGGTCATGCATCTTCCGTTGTGGGTTGCGCGCGCAATAACAATTAAAGCGTCAGATCACCGCCCTAAAACTTTAGGGTTTAGGGTTTAGCGTTTAGGGCCCTAAACCCTAAACCCTTCACCCGAAACCCTGAACCTTGTATCCAACAAAGGCCTCGCAAACCCCCAACAGTGTCCGAGGCCTCCTGAGATGCTAGCCTCTTCCACTCAGGACAGATCCTTGGCAGAACATGGGACCCACATGCTTTAGCGTTTAGGGGACATAAGGGGTATATAGGGATCAGGGGGGGGGGGGGACTTAGACAGGGTGTGTATAATCGCCTTAGACTGGCTGAAAAATCAGGCGTTCACACGTGGAAAAACATAAAACATAAAGAGCTCCCCTAATTCCTAAGCCCTAAATCCCTAAACCCAAGGCCCGAACAGCAAAAACCACTCACTGAGCCCTGAGGCCTGCGTCATGAAGTTATGGGTTTAGGGTTAAGGGCAGCTACAACCCAGCTGAAATTGTACTTATAATTCAAATAGAAGCCCCTCAGTCCTCTGACCTGGTCATGACTGGGTTTTATAAGATATAAATTCCAACTCTACTTGGCAGTAATTACTCTGAACCCTATATAACCCGTACAGACACTTCATAACCTCGATGTTTGGGTTGTAGTTGCCCTGAACCCCCAAGAAGATGTGAAGGTTAAGGGTCCAGGTTCGAGCTAGCTTCATTGCAGCTACCCCCAAGGCTTGAAACACAGGCCGGTCCACTGGTTCTAAGGGTTTCAGTTTGAAGGTGTTTAAGGGTTTAGGGGTTTCAGAGTTTATGGATTTTTAGGGTTTAGGGTTTTCAGAGTTTATGGATTTTAAGGGTTTAGGGTTTTCAGATTTTAGGGTTGTAAGGGTTCAGGGTTAGCCCTAAACCCTAAACCCTTAGGGCCAGCATTTGGGATGAGGTTGGGTCAGCTGGTAGGGTTACAGGGGGACCAGCTTTGGGCAGCAAGGATTTAGCCAGAACTTTGGTTTAGATTTTGGGGGGAGCTCTTTAGGGTTAATTAAGAGGTTTAGGGTTCAGGGGTTTAGGATCCATCCTAAACACGAAACCCTAAACTCCTGTCTTTCTTCAAAGCCTCAACGTTGCATGCTTCAGGGCTTAGGGTTTATGACTTCGGGCGGCAAAACTCGAAAGCACACGAAGATCAGTCCGCTGATGAACTATAGGGTTTAGGGTTACGGGCTTTCAGTTGCTGCATGGAGCAGGCATACTTTGCGGGAACCTTCAGGTACCAATGGGTTAGGCGACCTATACTTGGTAAGGATTACAGTAGGGTTCCACATATAAGCGCAAGTAGCACATTACCTAACTCCAGGGTCCTGCAAAGTACAGGACAGGATCAGGTGCAGGATTTGGAGCGAGGGGCTTTCCAGCGTTTGGTTGAGCCTTAGGTCGTGGATCCGTATCTTACAGACAAGCCCCGGTGAAGTTGCCTGAACGAATAAGAGTCAGGGGACTTTGGTAACCCTAAACCCTAAACCCAAAACCACTTGAGACCCTGTCTTTTCCAAAAGTCTCCTGCAATGCCTCAGCCTGAGAAAAGAGTAGACCAAGGATAAATGGGTTTAGAGTTTAGCAGTGGGTTTAGGGTTTAGGGTTTAGGGGTTTAGGGTTTAGGGTTTAGGATTTCAGAGTTCGGGCTTACAACTTGTTGATCTTGGCTGTCAGCATGGTTGGTTTCAGGGCATCATGCCCGGGGTTATATAAGGATAATGGAAAGGACAATGGAAACTACTACTTAGAAGGGTTTAGGGGAGTTTAGGGTTCAGGGTTTAGGGTAGTCCTTCTTTTACGCACTTTTGCAATGCTTATGGTGGAGAGTTAATGTCTGGATCTTGCCGGGCGTGCTACACCAAAACTCTAAATGATGATCACTGCAGCTGATCCGAGAAAAACCTTCATGTGTCCAGACTATACAGGATTCTCAAGACCACCTAAAACCTACAAAAACCCTAACACCAACCCTAAGGGTCCAACTACCTAGTTATCATGTACTTGCCCAAAACCTGCACCACAATTACTATTACACAAAGCCCAAGTACCTAATTATTAGGCATTTGTACCCTTAGGGCAATATCAATCTTACGAATTCCCCGTGCCAGCCCCAATCGCCTTTTGTCTTAACCTCACGTGATGCCGCGTGTATGTAAGGTTGTCAAAAATACGGTCCCCTTGTCGGTACCAAAGGGTTAGGGTTAAGGTTTATTATTAGTGGCATGTTGTGGTAGGAACCCGCGGAAAACCACATACTTTTGACAACTCCACCCCAATATCACTCATTCCTATTGATGGCGAAATCCTTCATGGCCCGGGCAGCCCCGTACCCCAGGGACTCTGCTGGTTCCTTCTCAATGAAAATGATTCAAAAAAAATCTATATCGCTTACAGCTTAGTAGGCCCAAGTAAAAAAATGTCAACAATGACCCAGTATGGTCGGTTGAGCACCTTACTTTGAAATCAATATAACAGTCGGACTCATTTTCAGCGCGCAGCAGCACTCGCTCAAAGCTGCAGTGGAGATCTGCAACAATGCTACATGGTTGGCTCTCTTGCTTCACACAACTGCGCGTGGTCTAATCCAATTTGTAGGTTCAACTGCAAACCCAGTTGCTCATGGGCCCTGCGCCCCATCTACCTTGCTTAACCCAAACCCACCTGCATGATTCCGAACAACTCAGCCGTAGAGCTCGTGGTCCTTCCTCCTACACGTGGTAGGCTTCAGCTGCGCACAGCTCGTGGAAGCTGTTTGTTGAAACCGAAGAAGCCCAGTGCTTTCAGGACTTTATAAGGACGTGCGCTAGGTTCGTTTATGTGTCCTTAGTAGGATAATTAATGCTCAAAGTTAGGATTTTGCACTTCTTCCAGGGATATAGCGCATAAAAATGCACCCAGGACTATGTAGATCCATTGACTTTGCTCCAGAAACCCCAAACCCTCAACCCTAAACCCTAAGGCGCAAAGTTGATACCGTAGGTGGGCTAGGCACGCTTAGAGACATGGAATGCAACCTCGGGATGTTTACCAGTGCTGAGAAAAATCAGAGAATGTCGCAATTGGCAGTTAATGTTGAACCTCCAATATGTGACTTTCTTAAAAATACTAAAAACTTGGGGCTTAGGGCATTGACCTCTGTGGTCTGCCAACATTTCTATGCGTGCCCGTGCTCCTAAGGAGCCCTTTTGCCAAAGCCATAATTAACGCCCCGCAGCTTGCATGAATTTTCGATTGGAGCGAGAGAAAGTTGCGAGGGTAGACTCGTAAGGGTCCAAATACCCCAAATCCTAAGACCAAGCCCTAAACCCTACATCCTAACCCTAAATACCACAACGTTGAAATGTTAGCCCTAAGGATCCCAGTGCCCAATCCTCATATACTTCCCCAAAATCTACACACCAACTAGCATAACCAGAATCCTCTAGAGATTCGAGAGCAACTATTAAAGGCAGCCCTCCACCTACGTGTAACATCAAAGGTAGGGTTTGGGGTTCAGGGCTTAGGAGCCTAAATGTGCTGGGTCATATTCGACGATGGTTATATATGTATATATAAAAGCATTGGTTTACGAGTGAATGATCGCGGCTTCTACAATAGATCCTCAGTCCAAGAGCGCATCGCTTGCGCTAGACAGCTGCGAGCTGCGCACGAACCTGTTGGCAGTACCTCAGATTGTGGAAATGTTAAGGTGGGGGGTGTGAACCCCCCCCCCCTAGACCCTGAAGCCTGAACCCTAGACCCTCAACCCTAAAACCCTAAACGTTTGCCCAAAGCCTCGGTCTTCAAAGGGTTACCGCCGGACACGGCTTGCATAAGGTGTATATGGGGAAATTATGTAGGGGTCCTAAGTACAGGTCAATATCATGTAGAGTTTAAGTACTAAAGGGGCCTTGTATAGGGTTGGGGTTTAGGGTTTAGGGATATTACCCCCCAATAGTTGAGACTCAAATTGGAAAAAATGATAGCAAATGAAACGGAAACTGGGCTTATGTAGGTCTTTATTGGGGCATCTCCAAAATCATTACCAATATCATGTTGAGGTCTGTTTGAGGCACCCTTTATTGTAAGCAGCTAATAAAGGAATCTAGGACCATAACACAGGGTACTTTGAAGATGTCTACATACCCACCTAGAATTCCTTAGATCGTAAGCAGCTTTGCAAGCTTTCCCATGTCCCAAAACAGGTATTCTTCGAAACAGGGTTTTCCGAGGTACGCCAACAGCATACAGAGATTAAAGCGGGAATTGGGGGATCTCCTTAGACGCACTACTTTCAAAAGCGCTCGAAACGCGAGCTCGGCAATCCTAGCCTTCTTACTGAGTTCCCTGGCCCCCAAAAAGCTTAACCTTGTAATTCTGGCAACCCTAAACCCTGAAACCCCCACAAAACACGCATACATATATATATATATACGTATACCTCAAAGGGGTAAAGGTTAGCTACCCAACTGCACCGCCAGATCCTCCAAAGAGGAATTCTCCATTCCATTACAATCTAGCCCCAACCCTTTTGGTTTAGGGGAACCCTGAGGATCCATGTGCCTAAGTAGAATGTAGCTTGGCCGTTAGGGTTCCCATAGTGGGGTTTCCCAACTTAGGGGTACCATTTTGGGGTTGCAAGAAGAAGGATTGTAGCATTTAGGGGGTCTGCATTTCAGTACTATTAGGGAAGCTGCCATAGAGATACTTTGCACCCTTTAACGCGGCACTGATTAAGAGCTCTAACAGTGGCGGTGGCTGTCGCGAGCAAAGTGCTTAACAAGAGCCTAGTGTAATATTTAGACAGCCGAATTACTATCAACATTCAGTCTGTGAAATCCTTCTATAACTTGAGCCTGATGTACCCCGCAGCCCTATTCTAATGAAACGGGCCACTACATCCCCCCCTAAACCCTAAACCCTAAATCCTAAACCCTAAACCCTAAACCCCTCCGAATCTTTAAGCACGGCTTGCGGGGAGCTTAGCGAGCCTTTACCCTAAGGGTCCAAGGACTCAAATAATGGGGTTTTAGGGCCCAAAGACTTTGATATTAATGGTATTTGGGCCCTAAAACCCCATTATTTGGGTCCTTGGACCCTTAGGGTAAAGGTTTGAGAGTACATCCCCAGATCCAAAGAAAGTCCCCCTTAACTAGATGAGTATGGTTTTGGGTATAGTATAACAATATCCCTATATTCTATCTACTTAAGGGGGACAATACCGTGAACGCAAAAGCCTGGAGCAAAAGCCCTAAACCCTACCTACATCGCAGATCCTAAATCCGAAGCACTAAGCCTGAACTTTACATCCTAAACATCAAGCACTGAACCCTCAAACCTAAACCCTAACCCCTAAACTCAAAACCTGGACACTACGGAAACTAAACCCTAAGTCCGGGACACCAAAACTTAATCTTTCACTGCAACCTGAGAGGCATGTAGAATCGGGCTGCCATGGGCGTGCCCTCAATCGAGTGGCATTTTACGGCGGTTGAACCACTTGAGGTTGTGTTCTTTAATAGAAATGAACCCTAATTACCCTAAGCCCAACGGACTATTTGATGCTATTGTATACTGGGAAGGAAAGGATGGTCTCAGAAGAAATGCTGCTCATTCGGCGTTTCTCCAAATAGGTGGAAATGATTATGAGTCGGCTACTTGACCCCTTACGCTATAGAATCAACGAAGGCTCGATGGGGCAAGTATGGGCATTGCTTGAGATATATTATTCAGGTACCTAGGCTTAGGCAAACTATTTGGGTTGCTAATAAGCAACTGAAACTCTACTAACGTTGCAAGGAAACGCTATCATCTGCAATGATATGCCCATGTTGTGGTGACTTAATTCGTAAGCTCCTGATATACATGAGAATACATAAGCCCTTACACTATATAGCCCTCGCTTCCATGTCATTCTCGTTTCTCTTGTGAAGCTGGTACTCCCTCATGACAACCTAATCCATAATCCTAAGCCCTAAACCTAAAAAACAACAGCAAGCCTTTATTGCAATTTCGGCAGATCACTCGACCCCACCCAAAACCCTTGAGCACCACACCCCTGGGCCAAGAATGAGCTCTTTGCAAAATGTACTGCTTACAAAACGCATATTCCCTATTGAGTTTCCGTAGAAGCAAATGTTGTAAACTATGCTCAACAAACCCTAAGCGCTCAACCTAAACACTGACACAGCCAGGGAAAGCTTGACCCGAAAGCTTACACTTACCTTAAGCTTAGCTGCTCCTCAAACTCAAGTGGGGGAGGTTTTCAGAATATTGAAAAGATTTTCTCAAAACCCTTCTGGTACTTTCCCTACCCCTAAGGCTCCAAATAGCCCAATGTAGGTCACATTCATAGACTTTGGGGCTCATTTATAGACATGTAGCAATAGGGTACAGCCCTCATAACAGGAATTCCCAATGTTGGCCTACCATTTGTTTGAGCCCCTTCCTTTTGGTAGCAAGGTATGTTTCTTAGGGGGTTTCTTACATAACCATAACCATAGGATCGCATTGAACAGGGACCCAAAAGGACTCATGATGTAGGGTTTAGGGTTTAGGGTTTAGGGTTTAAGATCCATGTTGCATCTGTATAGCCCTACGTAAGTCCAGCACCACCCCTTGAAATGTCCACACTATGCTGGGAACCACCCCATATACTCTGATGGGTGGTGTCAGCCCAGTGGCGACTAGTGGCTGCAAAGCACAACTCAGACAAAATCCAAACCCTGACCCTAAACCCTAAACCCCTAAACCCTAAACCCTAAAGCCTAAACCCAGGTCCTAAGCCCTAAACCCTAGCTTTTTCAGGAACTCGAAGCCTTAAGCTCTGAAACTGAAACGCCTGAACCCCAAGCCCAGAACTCAAAGCCCTAAACCCTCACCCTCTCAAACGTTGGAAAGGAACCCGAAAGCCCCGAACCCAGGATGTGAAGAAGCCATCACACTCAACCCTTAACCCTACCTAGAGAGTAACCTATGTACCTAAATGTTTTGAATGTCCTTTCCTGTCTACCCTAAACTGGGTTGCTGTTAAGGAACTTAAATTAAGTTACCATAATGGGTATATATAGTAAATAATAGGGTTTCCCCAATATAGTACCTTAATTTAAGTTCCTTAACAGCAGCCCAGTAAACCCTGAAGCCCCTAAAAGGGTACTCTTGGCAAGCCCTGAGACGCCGAGCCATAAACCCAAGCCGCGAGAGATTCATCCCAGAGCCCTAGGGTTTAGGGTTTAGGGTAAAATACTGCGCCAAAGCCATATAGCCAAGCATGCTATTCTTCTACGCACTTCTGGGGTCCAGGAAGTCTTTCATGAGCTTTTTCCCTAAGGGTCCAAGTGCCATAACAATCATATCCTTCGCAAAGCCTGTACTACAAAAACAAGCATCCAAACCCTAAGTACCCTGATTATTGGGTATGCGGTCTTCTAGGTTTTGATAAGTTCGCCAGGAAGCCCTAAACCCTAAAACCTAAACCCGTAACCGTTAAGTTTGCCAAGAAGCCCGTGCCCACTCTGGGAAATGCTCCTGGTTGAGCGCCCTCACGAACCTTGGCCAAGGAGTTCAGAAAAGCTTCTTCCGGGTGTGAAACACAACGGTTGGCTAAGTTGTTCTTCAGTACTACAGGGGATTAGAATGGTTGCTATATATACATATATATATATATATACACTACCAGGGGCCGAAATAGTTACCAATACAATTTTGAGGTCCGTTTGAGGTACCATATTCTATAATTATTATAAGGAATATGGAACCATAATCTCGGAAAATTTTCTAGGCCCCTATATTAACTTCTTGGACTTGCAGGTCAAGGAGCCTGGAACATACGGCTTGGGCATTGGGATTGGGCGTTCAGGATTGAGGCTGTGGGGCCTCTGATGCAGAATGAAGGTCGCTTGGGATGAGCAACCGTCAGAAACCATGCACAAAATCAGATACAACAGCCCTGTGACAGTCATGCGGCTCTCTCGGGGGGTTGGAGTTTGAAAGCGGTTTCGCTTCGACATGATTTGACTCTGTTGTTAAGTCCCCTGTCCATTCATGCGAGAAAAACAAGTCGCAAAAATTAGGCTTCCCCTGTGATCTACATAGCTCGAAGTAGGTACTACCTACAGACTTGCGGACACAAAGTCTTATTTATAGGTACAACTACCTACAGACTTTAGGGTCCAAAGTCCTGTTTATAGGTCTAACTACTTTAGGGCTCAACGTCCTGTTATAGGTATAACTATCCAAAGACTTTATGGCCCAAAGCCAGCAGTTATCTATGAACTTAGCTCCCCCAGGTTTTGGCATGCCTGGAGCGCCACGGAAGGCAAGGATAAGACTTCCGCAGATGTCTCACTCAAAGATGTTAAGCCCTAAACCCTAAACCCTGAACCCTGAACCCTAAGCCCTAAACCCGAAGCCCTAAACCCTAAACCCTGAACCCTAAACCCTGAACCCTCATCCTGTCCTGTCTTGGTAGTCCTGTG
>CAJNIZ010012303.1:40141-62749 GCA_905231905.1 Symbiodinium pilosum | reverse complement strand
TTAGAATACAGGTTTTGGGTAAGTATATGATTATTAGGTACTTGGACCCTTAAGGTTTTCTGGGGCTTAACTACGCTAAACCCTAAACCTTACATGATGTATGCGCAGGGTCTGAGTGTTTAGGGTTTAGGGTGTATTCAAGGGGTTTTAATGATAAGTATAGGGATATATATATATGTATATAATATAAATATAGATAGATATGAGTTTATAGATTTTAAGGGGCTAAGGTTAAGGGTCTCAGTAACCAAGAGTTGGGTTATTACCTGGGAGTTGAATAATAGCCTGACACCACGATGTTGAGAAATCCTCAAAGTAAGTGGCGCTGAAAAGGTGCCGCATGTTCGTGATGATTTAGTTGAGGATGATATGCGGGCTGTTTTTAAGCGATCAGGTGCGCGGAGGAAATCTTGCAGCACTTCATATACTGGGTTCGGGGCTCCGAGGGCTCTAATTATCGCTTTCTGAAGCCTACATGGTAATTTCCCCAAATAAGGGGACCCCAATATAGACCCCAAAATACTATAGTCCTTCTTATAGGGACCCCCAAAAAGGGTACTCCTAATTTTTGGAAACCACCACATAGGCTCAGGTGGTCTCCCGAGGATCATGGAGATAGTAGTCGGCGGCTGAAGGTTTTTCGAACTGGTTTTGGGTTTCCGGCGGTCCGTGTAACGAGGATGCTACGAAGGGTGACCGGCTGTTAGAGACACCCATACCACTCATACGCCTCTGACCCAAATAGTAGGGTCCCAAAAGAAGGCTTATAGAGGGGATATATAGGGATATATGGGGACAAAATAGAGGTATATAGGACCCAAATAAGAGGGTTTTACGGCCCAAATACCATGAACATTATAATAGCTGGGCCCTAAAACCCTATTATTTGGATCCTTGGACATTGACTTGGAGGATCCTTTTGAAAAAGCACAGGAGACTACATGTATGAGTACATAAAGGTGACCGTGTAGGGAGAAGGTACGGCCTTCGGAGTACGGCCCTGAAAGCATTCAGCGCATTCTTGCCTAGAACTGTACTGTACACACCATTTCTGAGGCCCTTTGATATGTTCAGAAGTGGGTGATACTTACAAGTAGCAAGTATGATCGGTCCATGACTCATATGCTTCTGAAAGAATTCATCCAGGCACAATGTGAAACCATAGTACTATCTACAAATAGTAACTATGCGAGACCATAGGAAAACCTGCATATAGCTTGGGTGATACAAACCCCAAGTCCTAAACGCGATACCCTAAGCCCAAGCCCTAAGACCTTTGGCCTGAGTTATAAGCCCTGAACCCTAAACCCTAATTATATTGGGTATATCTTGGGATACTAAGGGTTTAATGCTTTATACATCTTAATGTAGACCCATGATTACTACACCACCTCCTTTTTAAGGGCCTGAATATTAGGATCCCTATCATAATCCCTATTAAGGAGAATGAGTTTATTAATCAGGGGTCTGGGTTAATTCATCAGAAGAACAGGAAGCCCTAAGACCTTTAGCCTGAAGCCTAAGCCCTGAACCTTAAACCCTAATCATGTTGAGGATATCTTGGGATATTAAGGGTTTAGGGTTTGATGCTTTATACATCTTAATGTAGACGCATGATTACTACACCCCCTCCTTTTTAAGGGCTCCCTATTAAGGAGAAATGGGTGTATTAATCAGTGGTCTGGGTTAATTCATCAGAAGAACAGGAACCCTAAGCCCTGAACCTTAAACCCTAATCATGTTGGGGATATCTTGGGATATTACGGGTTTAGGGCTTAAGGCTTTATACAATTTAATTCATCAAAAGAACAGGAAGGCCTGAACTTGTGGGCACAGGTCGGACCATGCCGCTATCAAAGCCGGGTCGTAGAGCGGCAGCGTCAAATCCTTGCCCAGGGCGTTTAGGGTTGGGGCCAAGATCAACACGCGTTACAAAGGAAACCCTAAAACCCTAAACCCTAAATCCTAACCCTAAATCCTAAATCCTAAACGATAAACCCTAAATCGTGAATCCTAAACCCTAAAAGCCTTGAAGCCTTTCTCTGTTTTCGAGCCTCCAAAAATCCTAAGCAGTGAGCTCTACAAGCCCTGGTCGAGCCCCACCCGAAGGGTCCAAGGACCCAAATAACGGGGTTTGTAGTATTTGAGCCCAAAATCCCTATTATTTGGGTCCTTGGACCCACAGGGCTACAATTGAAGCCCCCAAATAGGGTGCGGAGTTTGACGCTAGGGTTTAAGGTCACTTGTATGTCTGAAAACCGGATACTTTTTCCCATTATACACCTTCGTAGAACTAGGGGGCTCTTCCTTGCACAAGCCAGGGTCTAAGCCTAAGGGTCCCGTATACAATAATCAGGATTGCTGTAAACCCCGAGCACTGAACCCCTAAACCCAAACCTCCAGACTTACCGTCATGCAGGCGTGGGGTAATTCATAATATTTATATACTTGAGCCCTTCAGGCAGTTCATCTACATATTCCGTATAAACCCTCATTACCAGCCCAGTTTTCCATACGATTCTCTGTTATGGGTGTAATTATCACATCCATAAGCCCTACACCCGAACCCGAAACCCTAAAAAGTAGTTTCCCTTCCAATTTCTTTGCCATTATTCCTATATACTCCTTGTACAATGTAGACCCGTGAAAGGGTCTGAATAATAGGATCCCTGTGATAACCCCTATGAAAGGGGGGGTCTATTCATAAGGTGTCTGCATTGACCTTCTTGCTTGTAAATTTTTACGTCGAGGCTCCCCCACGCTGGCAGTGGACACTCGCGAGGCAGTGGCCAAAGCTTGGTACAGCACCTTTCCACAAAGTCCAACCCCTGGGGCTCCAAGTATGTAACCAACACCTACTTTGGGCCCCAAAGTCTACACATATATTACCTACTTTCCGCTGCTCTGGAGCTCTACGGACAGACTTCTGAACTTGTGTGAGTTTGAGGATCGAGGGGTTGAGGGTTTGGGGTTCAGGGTTTAGCATGAGGGGTTGAGGGTCCAGCTTTTTTATTCAGGCATTGGGGCGTAGGTTTTAGAAGCCAATAGGTTGACAAATACCAGAGATTTGTATAGTGTAGAATCTTGAAAAGACAACCAATGCCATCTCGAGGTCTGTTTGAGGCAGCCTATTCCATACTTATACAAGGATTCTAGGACCATTATATTGGTAGCTCTTTAGCCTTCTACGTGGAGTCACGTCGGATGAAGAAACATCCTTCCGGCTGTGCAAGATTTTCTCCAGCCACTGGATCCTTAGATTCCCTAGGGTTTAGGATTTCGGGTTTGATCTTACACCATGTTAGGAACTATCCTATCCCGATGAGAAAATGCTATACGTATGGAATTGGAAGTCATAAATTCTCTACCCTATGCCCTAACCCTAAGAGTCCAAGTACCTAATAATCAGATACTTGCCCAAAACCTCTACTAAAAGTACATTACCCAAATCCCAAGTACCTATTGTTTGGGTACTTGGACCCGTTGGATAAGCCTAAAACTACAACATACACTGCCCAAAGCCCAAAACCCTCAGCATGGCTTTTCGGGCCACGCAGAAGTCCATAACAGTTACAGTCCCCCTGAAGTAGATAGAATACAGGCTTTAGGGTATATTGGTAGGGTCTAGGGTTTAGGGATAGAATGTGGCTTTGGGTATATTATAATCAGATCCCCAATTAAGGGGGGCCATACATCGATAGAACGTACCTGGACCCCATAGGAGGCGTCCTTAGGAATCTACAGGGTGTTTTGGTTTTAAGCTGTAACATTTCGAGGTTTAGGGGACTCAGAAAGATTTGGGTTTTCAGGCTGTAACATCATCCCGTGCTTAGGGCATCAGAGCTACAACGTTCCTTGAAAAGTCGTGCTTGCAATCTATGTTCGTACTGGTGACTTAATGATATCTGGACCCGTCAATTCGCACGATAAGACGTTTTGAGAATGTGCAGCTGATGTACAAAGCTTATGCTTAACATGAACGCCGAAAGCTTCCTCAGGCCAACAGCCTCTCTGCTCCACTCTGTCAACATGAAAAAATCGATTTGGGGTGCTGAACGGTGCTGCAATCCTCCATCACTACCTTAGAGGCTACAAGCTATAGGGATAGGGAGAACTAATCACAAAACTGCTAGTATGAATCCAGCCCTTGAACCCTTGCGCATAACCCCACACACCCTAATCCTTAAACCCTGAACACTACACCATTAGGGGTCTCGGAAGCTTTAGCCACGCCTCCCGCGCCGAGTTGTAGCTGGGGACGACTCCTTCTTCAAGTGATCAGTGCTACATGAGGCTTCTCCAAAAAAGGAATCCATAGGAACCGAGGGAAGCAGGGGATTTTAGGGCTGTTTTCTTCTGGAGTTGGGATTTAGGATTCAGGGTTTAGGACTTGTGCTTCCTGGCTTACTGGCTCTTAGTAGGGAATAAGAAAATATGATCCCTAAATAACCGCTATATCGTATATCCCCTAGACCCTAAACCCTAAACCCTATATATCCCCTTATTACCACCTACTAAGAACCAGTAAGATGGTTTAGCTTAGGGCTTCTGATTCAGGTCAAGGGTTGTAGCCCAAGACAGGGCTGTGCTACAAAGCGGTCTAAGGCTTAAGGTTTAGGATACAAAGACACCATGTACAGGGTTTAGGGTCCAGAGTTTACGGTTTAGAGTGTGTGCAAGCTTTAGGGTTTCTGGTTCAGAGGTGTTGGGGTGGAAAGGAGGAAGGAGGAGTTCAATCTCTTAGGTCGAAGACCAGACTCAGTGAAGCGCGATCTTTTTGGCAGAGTTTTGCCCAGTACTGCTGCAGATGTGTCGCCATCAAAATATACTTGCTACGGTTGATACCACAAAATCTGCATGATCTTACTATACTATAGTACCATAACTTCCAAGGTATAAGGTACTTAGGGTCATGCATGATTCTTAGTATCCGCCGTAGGGGTGCAAGACTCGCACACCCCATCTGCTTCAAGCCGATAACTCATTCAGGATGATCAACCCTGAATCCTACACCCCGAACCCCAAGCCCTAAAAGGCTTAAACCCTGAACCCGAAACCCTAAACCTAAACCCTAAAAGCCTTAAACCCTAAACCCTGAACCCTAAACCCTGAACCCTAAACCCTGAAACCTAAACCCTAAACACAAACCCAAGGAGGCCTCCAAAGCTGGTTCCCAGCTTGGAACCCAACACCTCCACAACCCAACATCTCTCATACTACTATTAGGTTTTAGGGTTTAGGTCTTAGGATTTAGGCTTTAGGATTCAGGGTTGAGTTTTATCACCCCTTAAGTAGATAGAATATGGGGTATAGGGGGATCTTATTACAAACCACCCGAGGCCGTATTCTATCTACTTAAGGGGGACTATACAATACCCGCAATGTATACCACAATATGTACCCTGTAATCCCTATAGTTTCCATTTTCTTTTCCATTAGTCTTTATTATCCCTGTACAACCTTGTGGTTTGTCCTTCCAGGCTGTCGATATTCCAGAACTGCTGCAGTAGCATTCGCCATAGCCTCCTCATCAAGAGAAACATATGGGTGGTTGTCAAAATTATGGTCCCTTTTTGGATACCCTAAACCCAAAGGGTCCANNTGGACCCAAAGTATCTACTGGATAGGTACATGGACCCTTAGGGAAAAATTAGGTGCCGTATTATTATAGGGATCCAAAAAGGCGACATACATTTGACAAACCCCATATGAGCAGTGGGGACACTGGTAGGCTCATGAAAAGCACCACGAATATGGCTTTAGGATTTGGAATCTTGGTACGGGTCCGTGCCTGACTTACGCTAAGGGTCCAGGGACCCAAATAATCGTGTTTTAGGGCCCAAATACCATTACTATTATGGTATTTGGGTCCTAAATCCCGATTATTTGGGTCCTTGGACCCTTCAACTTAGGGTTTAGGCTTCAAGGTTTAAGTTGCAGGGTCTGGGGCTTAGGGCTGACAAACAAGTAGCCACAGTTCAGAGCAGGGCGGCGGTCTTTGTCCGTCCATGTTGGAAGTTGCGTGTGATTTTTAGCAGTAATTAAGGCCGAAACCCCACCTAGACTAACCAATGTAAGCAAGAAACAGCGCTTCGTACCTTAACATTTGGAATCTCCAGCTTCTTATAGCTGTTAAACATGAACAAACAACCCTGAACACCAAACTGGACGGCCGAAATAATTAACAAAATAAGCTTCCCTAAGCCCTAAACCCTCGACCCTAAACCCTAGATTATACATGATTATACCCTGAACTCCCTTGTCTGTATTTCCGATGGGAAGCTCGCCGCTGAAGGCAAAGCTCCATGAGCGGCAAACCGCAGAGACCTGTGAGGAATCTTCGGATCTAGGGTTTAGGGTTAAGGATTTAGGGCTTAGGGTTTGGAGGATTTTGGGTTTAGGATTTCGGGCCCTGGGTTAGGGATTAAGGGCTTACAGGTTTCAGGGGATTCAGGGCCTAGGATGTAGGGCTATGCCTGTGTGCTTGCAGGCGGTGCAGCGTGTGGAGCAGGCTGCGAATGCGGAGAGGCTGCGCGCGTTCCGAAATGATGTCTCTGAGGCATGTTTGCAAGCCAGGCTTGAAAGCCTGAGCAATCTTGGAGTCGGTGCAGTTCTGGAGCCAAATCAGGACAGCTTCAGCATCATGACGGTGACCATGTGAGCGTGCGCACCTCCACCCCCAGTGGAGCAAATATCTACAAGGTAACTTGACTATCCGCTTGATGGGAATACCCCAGATAGCCCCCTTTATATACCCTGTTTCCGTTTCATGGTCCAATTTGATTCTTCATTATTGGGGTAATACCCTGGGTTGTCCTCAGAGAACCCAGTACCCCTTAATTAAGGAATATACCTTAAATCAGAATAATTTATGGTATGTTCCCTTATTAAGCTATTTAAACCCTAAGCCCTAACCCTAAACCCTAAACCCTAACCCTAAACCCTAAACCCTAACCCTAATTGGGCTCCCTGCGTTGTCCTTAAAACGGCGCCCCGCCTTCGGGCTGTCAGGCTCCTGGGTCCCAAAAGAAGGCTGGGGGGGTGTAGGCGATGATGTAGACCCCCGTGATGTAGACCCATGATTAATAACCCCCCCTATAATGAAGAATCAAATGGAAAAGACAATCGAAAATGAAATGGAAACTGGGGGAATATTGGGATTTAAGGATATGATAATGTAGACCCCCGTGATGAATAAACCCCCTCCTTTTCAGGGCCTTGTAGGGGTTATGTAGGGGTAAGATAGGGTAAGATAAGGATGATATAAAGATAATGGAAAAGACCATGGACACTGCTATCTGAGGTGATTGAAAAAACCCTACTAGGATCCCTATTATGATCCAGGGGAGGGGTTTATTAATCAGGGGTCCACCTTAATCCAGAGGGCGCCAGCTCTAAACCCTGGAAGATACTATGTGGCACTTAGGACCCCTACTAACTAAGGGTTATCCCTCAGGTACCTACCATAGGACTAAAAGGGCATCCCAAAGGGTTACGGGTCTAAGGTCCAAGCTAAGACCCAAGGAGGATGGTTTGTGGTAGCCCTTGGAGAATTCACCGTTCCAATGGATTCCTAAACAACATCGTGTGAGGGTCGGGCTGGCTGCCGCCCACAGACCTCCAGGGAATGGGGTGTGCGTTGACTCCCAGCCGTGCTCGATGACACGCCCTAAACCCTAAACCCCAAACCCTAAGCCCTGAAATCCTAAGCCTTAAACCCTAAGCCACAAAACCCTAAACCCCCAAGTCCCAAGCCCTAACCCGAGGCCCCCGTTCCCCTGCCTTGGGCACCGCTTGGAGCTCGAGATATGCTAAGGTAGGCTGGAGAAGCTCCTGGTATGATGAATACATGGGGTGGGGGGGAGTGTGATCTGAATATCTTTTTTGTTGTTTTAGAGTTTAGAGAGACTCCGAGATTATATAGGGATGTACAAGGGCATGGCGAAGAAAATGGAAATCGAACCTACCACTCAGGGTTTAGCGTTAAACTGGGACTGCCAAGGAATTCTAAAGCCACAAAGTAGCAAATTCGGGATGATATAGAGTTCGAGGTTCAGAACTCAAAACTTAAGGTTTGCAGGGAGTCAGTTTAGGGTTTGAAAAGTCATGGTTCAGGATTAAGGGTCTGACGCGTTAATGTTTAAGATTTAGGGTTTGAACTTGAAGGGAATTTGGAATTTCCAGGCTTTGGGTTTCGAGGTTGTTGACAAGGGAAACCTGCGATGTATTCCGGGCTTGGGAGGTTAAAGGCTACCTAGGAGCAGAGATTGTGCACAGAAGTTGTCTGATGCCTTCAAGAAGAGGTCGTGCAAGAGACCGCAACAGGATACCTGTAGGCTTCTTACCGTGAGTCCGGCAGCTTGTGGAGTAGGCGCAGGAGGAAGCTAGAAAACTTAAGAAACGCTTCAAGAATCTGGAGCTGAAGGCTACGGGTACTGATAAGTGGATTTCAGGGCATAGAGCTTATATGCAAGAAGTTCGATGATCATACTTACAGCTACAAGTCTCCTACAACCAAGCCCCAATTACACCTCCCTCTGAAGTTCCAATTACACCTTACTCTGAACCGAACCTTGAACAACCTAGTAGCCATAGACATAACATTAATGCCAAAGCTATAAGTAGAATCGCCCAAATCACCGCGGCCGGTCACATCAAAATCACCACCCCTCCCCTACCACCAGCACCACCGCCACCGACACCACCGCCACCACCGCCATGCAGCACCAGCACCAGCACCAACTCTACTCATACTTCTACTACCATCGGCCACCATCATCGTAACTTCTACTACCATCGGCCACCATCATCGTAATGAGCATTGACTTCAAGCCCCAGATAGTTCCTCAAATTCTGGCACCCTTTGAATAGTGATAACTCACCAGCAAAAAGTCATCTTTCTCCAACTCCATACCCAGTGGATACAACCAAATTGAACACCCTTGTCATACAGGGGCCCCAAAAGCACAAAGATACGCGAAAATGCCGATAAAGCCCCCTGTCAGCAGCAAGAAACATTCAGCCCTGAAAACCACCCCCCCACCCCCCGAAAAAAGGGTCCTGAAGCCTGAACTCCTTAACACCTACTACAAAGGAAGGACTAAATAAGACTATAGCTGTGCCAGGAATTTGGGACGTCAATTTGGGTAAGTATTTGAGCCATAATCTAAACTCCTAGTATCCCCCTTACTAACCCCTAGAGTCGTCAACTATATATTCCCCTATATAACCCCCCTGTAATTGTAAGGAGTTCAGACTATGGCTCATTTGAACCCTAAAGCCCCTAAACCCGTAACCCTAGAGCCTAAAGCCCCGAAACCCGAAAGCCCCGAAACCCTAAATCCTAAAGCCCCGAAACCCAACTGTGCTCCCCTGCCTCCACTGGTAGCGTAGCTGCGAGGTTGGCAAAAGATGCCATGGCGTCAGCAGCATCGTGTGTTCTAAACCCTAACCTTCCCAAAATTAGGGGTCCCCTTTAAACAGGGTTCCAGGGGTTTTATAGAGGTATGTAGGGGTATTTAGGGTTTAGGGTGTGGGGGATTCCCAAGATTAGAGCTACCATAATTTTGTGACCCTTAGAATCAGAACTATAGAAATCTAGGGGTCTATATTGGGGTCCTCATATTCTGGGAAACTAGCAGATCGGTATATTGGGCTGAGGGCTAAGGGGTCAGGACTCACGATGTGGGATTTGGTGCTTAGGGGCCAGAATTCAGTGTTTAAGTTTAGCGCTTAGGGTTTGCCTCAGGGCTAAAGATGCGGAGTGTAAAGTTTAGGTTTAAGGCTAGGACTGATGGATCAGCAAGTAGCATTTAGCAAGTAGCATTTACTTCATGGGGGTTGGTAGTGCATAGGGAATGCATTATATAGATATCAAACAATCATTATGATCCCTCATTAATTCCTTACTCACAACCATTAAGTTTGAGGTACAGGACTTAGGGTTTGGGCGTGTGAGTTTCAAGTATAGAAGCCCGAGCAACTGGGCAAGAGTTCTTGGCCGTGAAGCATGTAGTTGCGCAAGGATTGTGAGGCCGGAAAGGATGTTTTGAAGGGTTTTCGGCCTGATGGTTTCACACGTTCTAATGTGGGAGCCAAAAAGGATGTGCTTGGAATACCTATGAAGCTTTCTTCCGGTGTACAGCTGCAGTCGTGTTGAAGGTGGGCTGGTTACCCCTAAACCCTAAACCGTACGCCCTAAACCTTTAGGGTTCAGGGCGGGACGGACGCCTGAAGATCAGCGTTTCGTTAGTCAGTTTCTGGAGATATGCGGTCGCGGGCGCAGGAGACTTTTGGGTTTTGGGCTAGAGCTTAGCCCTAAAACCTCAAACCTCAACCCTAAATGCTGTGGTCCTGAGCTTTATTGTTGGGAGCCGGAGATAGCACAGTACATGCATAGGGTTCAGGGCGTTGACGTCGTGAGCAAAACCTGAACAGCCGTCTGACGACCTGAAGCCCTTCTCAAGTAGGAAACAATGTGTATGGCTTTTTTGTGGATTGTGTAAGGATTAAAGGTTAAAAAAACTAAACCCTAAACCCTAAAAACTACTGTACGTGCTATTTTGAAAAGCTAGCCGTACTACGGTGAAGGCACAAGTTTCTCTTTTGAATTTCTCTAATAAGGAAGACAAAGTGAAAGATGGCTTTATGCACGTAAGTGTCCAAATACCCAACAATCATACACTTCCCCCAAACCTCTACCACGATTGCTAGTACCAAAAACCCTAAGCCCTAAACCCTTCTGGGTTGACCCTCAGGGTTGGTTTTAGCTGCATGGCACTTTCTCACGTCGATGATGTGACGTGAAGGGTTCAGCTACGAATTCATGCTTGAGGGGTCCTGGACTGGTTGAATATCACTTGGGAACTTGTTTCTGTCAGGGTTTAGCGTTTAGGGTCCTTGTAGCCCTTCTGCCCGAAAAGCCTAATCCCTAAACCCTAAACCCTATGACCTATTTGGGGGTTTGACGAATTGGTGAGCAGTAGGGAATGAAGGAACTGGGGGTGCAGGAACTACACAGATTTAGGGTTGGACTACTACTTGGAGGGTCAAGGGGACTTAGTAAGTAGGTTAATAACCCGTATAGTAACCCTACTTATCCCTATTATTAACCTACTTGCGAAGCCCCCCTGACCCTCCAAGTAGCAGGGATTAAGATTATATAGGAACACAATGGGGTTTCATTCCTTAAGGCTTAAACCATAAACCTACTCCTTTATTCCGCATCAACCGCCTATGCGTTGGATAATCTTTGCGTGTCATCCTCCGGACCCCCTCTTCGTGGGAACATATGATTAACCCTAAGCATGAAAATCCCCTAAAAGAGTTATATAATATGGTCTTGTATAATATGGTCTTCGGACCCAAAACCCCTCAAACATGAATACCTAGATGCATGGGGTAGGGGTTTAGGATTATGGGCTTAGGTTTCTAACGTAGAGGCATAGAATGGGGCTTCGTATGGATTGTCTACTTTATAAGTGAGGCTTCAAGGTAACGTATACTACACATGGTCATGTAAGGGTTTCCTGGGAAGACCCTAAACCCTACACCCTATAAACCCTAGAATACTCCTACCTGCACTGACAAAGTACCTAGAATAACAAGCTTCATTTTCTGGGTTCGGGGCCATGACTTTTTTCCGAAGCCCTCAACTCTAAACCATAAGCCCTCATCTCTTTAAGGCAAGTAGTCAAAACTCCCAGGGATATAAGGGGATCATACAGCCATCCTGAGGAGTCCCTATTGGCGATTATATAAGTGTCAGTGGCAGTTTAGGGTTTAGGGTGTGTAACCCCTTCAGCTCCTGTTCAGGAATCTCCCGAATGAGTCCCTCTTGTTAGGGCTGTTCCTTAAGCTCACGCGGGGCAGTTTTCACAGATGTGGACATGTCAGTTTGCCGACGCTAGATAAGACTACAATTCGAAATTCTTACCAATCATACCGCACATATCCGAGCTTCTATAAGTCAGTCTGAACACCGGCATGCCAATCGCTCTGTCACTGTCCCTTTTCATAGTGGGCTCGAAAAAACTTAAGGTTTAGGGTTTAGGGTTTTAGGGGTTTCCATGCTTAGGGTCGGTAGGTGCTCGACTAAAACTGCGGCATTAAGCAGCTAGAGGGCGAGCGCAGGCTCCCGTGTAGGTGGGTTTGAGGTTTAGGCTTTACCTTCTGAACCGCATATGTATGTAGAATAATTGTCTTTTGTGCTATTTTTATCGGTTTTGGGCTGCGGTTTTACCTGCTTTTGGGGTTCAGGTAAGGTTTAGGGTTTATAAAAGGCCTAAGGCTATTTGAATACCATTCGCCGAACTGCAAGCAAGATTCATCCGCTCCAGTAAGTCCTCACGGCTTTGGTGTTAACCCTAAAGCCTAAACCCTAAACCCTAAAGCCTAAACCCTAATCCCTAAGTACGTCCGTGGACTTAGGATGCGAAAGGCACCTCCCTGGGCCCATCCCCAAAAATACTGAAGCCTAGCTCTCCAAGCCTTGGTTGTATTGTGGGCATAGCACGTGGGCCTGAGAATATGTTGCCCCTTTAAGTAGGTAGAATATGGGTCCCTTTAAAGGGGTTATACAGGGATTGTATAGGGATAATGGAAAAGAAAATGGAAACTACTATTTAGGGTTTAGGGTTATAGTTTTCCTTAAGTAGATAGAATATGGGGTGTATGGGGATCTCATTAGGCCATATTCTATCTACCTAAGGGGTACTCTATTATATAGTTTGGGGTACATGGCTACTTTGCAGCTGCCAGCTATACAAGGGATATGCAGGGGCACAATGCACAGTTGATCTATTACTTATCCGGGCTTCTAGATGACCTTGTTGACCCCTCGGAGTCTGCTGAAGCACCGGGCATTCAAAGAAGAGCTACAGCATGAGGTCGATCATGAGCATTGCTGAGAGTACTCGCTTTAACGACCCTGGGAAGCGCCAAAACCTCAGTCTGGATGACTTGGAAAATCAGTGTAGGGTCTAGGATTTAAGGTTTAGGGTTCCAAGAAACACGCCGATTTCCATCACACCTGCCTTTGTGACCCATGCCTCCAAAAATCTAGTTTCCAGCTGTAAATTCTTGACAAGGAGGTTCAGCCGACTGCTGGAATCGAACCTTCTTCGGGGTACCCCGAATGAAAAGCGATGGAGCTTCAGACTATGCCACCGCGCCTGGGAGTAACTAGTTTCCTGGTCCCTAACTTCTGCACACTCTGAGGCCCACACCGCACACTGTAAACTCTAAACTCCAAGCCCTAAACTTGAAACACCGAACCCTAAACTCTAAATTCTGAACCCTAAGCTAAAAGCCCTCAACCTCAAACTCGTCTAAAATCCAAATCCGCAACGTTCAACCCGAAGCCATATGCCCTATATAGCCCATTATAGTAGTTTCCATTGTATTTTCCATTATCCCAATATAACCCCAATATACCCTATATAGCCCATTATAGTAGTTTCCATTCTATTTTCCATTCTCCCTATAGGGGCTCAGGGTTCAGGGTGGATAACAATTCAAGGACCTCAACAGGATGCAAGATAATGGTCCAATGTGCAACGACAGAAATTCTGCATACTTTGGGGGTCCAGAAACAAACTGCAACCCTACATCCCCTATTCTGCTTTTGTATAATTTTGAGTCTGGGAATGAATTTAGGAGCATAGCCCTGAATGACCCTACTAAGGCCTACAACGCCCTGACTTTCTCGAAATATGTTCCCCCGAGGTCTTTTAATGTGATTGTAACTGGGCTATACGTACCAGATTTATTTGGGGTACAACTTGGCTGAATCTGCAAGCATTCTCCTGTACTCAGGCCACAGCACGCCAGTTTCAAGGGGGGTTATGTCTATTGTGTCATCCGCATTGGTGTCTTTGTTCGTCAATATCCCCCAAACCGCAGATCACTAAAAACTCCAAACGCAAACGAGGTGCTCCAAACCCAAACTTCCCAAAAAAAGAAGTCCCGAAACCAAAACCTCGTCAACTTTATAAACCCCATAAACCCCATCAAACCCTAAACCCTAAACCCCTAAACCCTTAAACCCCTACACCCTAAACCCCTAAACTCTAAACCCTTCCTTTAAACCCTAGACTGCCAGACATTCCTCAACCCCCGAGACCTGCAGATGATCCTAAACGGTTTAGGGGTTTAGGGCCTTAGAGTTAGGGTTTAGGGGTTTAGGGGTTTGGGGTTTAGGGGTTTATGGTTAAGGCAAGGGGCTTTAGGATTTGGAGTTCATAGGGCTCGGGGCAATTACTCCGAAAGGGTCCGAAGTAGGTAATAACATGCAAAGTATGGCTACTGTAGTAGGAACGGAACTTTCCTCATGGTTTGGGTGAACATGTCCTGCATATAACCCTGAACCCTGAAACCCCAAACCCCCGCAAATAGAGCAAGCCTTCCATATAGTTGTATATAACCCTAGAACCTACCCTCTCCACCAGAAACCCTAAAGAACCCATATTCCCTTTAGGAAGAAACCCTATACCCTACACTTTCAACCCAAAACCCCTGGAAAAACCACAAATCGTGTGGAAGTCTCCTGGCACGAAACGGGTAGCTCTCGCAAGGATGGCTTCTCAAAGTTCAACTCGAGGGTGGGATCCCCGAACCAGCTGAGAAATCAGTGGCTGCTTAGGGTTTGGGGTTTAGAGTTTAGGCTTTAGGGTTTAGGCTTTAGGGTTTAGGCTTTAGGGCTTAGGGTTACTGCTTAGAATTATATGAGCTATAGCCTAAACTCCTAGTATCCCCCTTAAGAAGCCATATAGTAAGCCCCTATTTAACATAATCGTCTTTAAGGAGTTTAGACAACGGCTCATGTAGGGTTTGTAGTATTCTGTGGGTGGGTTCAGGAATGGTGGACTTAGGTTCTAGGGGGGAGGCGAATGGTCAGGGTTTAGGGTTTAGGGTTTCGGGTTGTGGGTGCAGGGTTTTGGGTTTTGGGTTTTAGGTGTAGGGTTTGGGTGTAGGGCCTTGGGTTTATGATCTAGGCTTTTGGGTTCAGGGTTTTGGGTAGCTGTTCTGCTTGGTGTGTGTTTTTTGGAGATGCTTTTAGCGATACTGCTTCCACTGGAAACCTTGCTTTTCCAGCTAAGGCTCAAAGGCTTTAGGATGATAGAAAGGTTCCCTAACCCATTGGATAATGGAAAAGAAAATGGAAACCACCATTTAGGGTTTAGGGTTTAGGCTCCGTCCAGATGCATACTTTACCTATAGGGTACATAATCGTCATCTATAACAGATACGCGGTTCAGGGTTTAGGGTGTACTGCGGATGGAGGAAATCTTGCACCACGTTATAGTACCCTCTACCTCGGATTACAATATTATGGGGTTCCTAAGTGGTGGTGCAGGACTCCCTCCTGCCACGTTTATAACCCAACCGTTCACTAGTGGTCCGCCTCCCTGTGGGGGCTGGGGGGCTAGTGTTGTGGATTCATGACTTGGGAGCCATGCAGTTTTAAGTTGCGGGTACTCTTCCAAAGACAGTTCTGAAAATTTAGAAGCCCTAAACCCTAAACCCTAAATCCTAACCCTAAACCCTAAACCCTAAACCCTAAATCCTAAACCCTCAATCCTAAACCCTAAATCCTAAAGAGTTTCAGACTTTGTCCCGGAAACCGTTGAATCAGAGCGCTGCAGCCCTCTCCGGTAGGTGGAATGCACTTAAAATGAAGCCTGAATTTGTAAACTCCTTAAAGAGCTTAGGGGGTTTAGGGTTCAGGGCTTAGGGTTATTTAGGGGAATATATATAGATATATAAACATATATACACGGGGGAGTATTAAAGAGGTCATTAGGGGGATCAAAACCGAGTTTAGGCTGTATAGCTCACCTTATGGAAACATAGATCGAGTCAGGTGTGTCCAGTGCTGCCAGTTGTTGCCAGACAGCCGTCCTTTCGCAAGGGTTCCGAGTCGACATGTTTGTCACGCTGATAGCCTACTGCTGTACCAAAAATCATAGGACCCCTGACGCGGTTTTGGGCTTATTGTCCCCCTTGAGTAGATAGAATATGGGGTATATCGGTATCGTATTGTAATGTACCCAAAACCACATTCTATCTACTTAAGTTAGGACTATAGGGTCGGGACCGGACCCATGCATTTTCTCTAGAGTACTGTCCCTTTTTGCTCAGGCCTTTATCCCTCGTTCCTACTGACGACCCAACCCTAACTCCTCAAGCTCCAGACTAAACTGTACTAGTAAAGCCTAATCCTGCCCCCCAAATAAACGCAACCCAAAACCTTCAACCCTTAAGCCCTTAAACCCTTGAACCCTTGAACCCTAAGCCCTGAACCCTGAAACCCCCACTCAGCTTCAACAGTTGGAGGTCCCTCCTGTGCTGTCGCTTTCGGAGGCTGGCAGCAACGTACTGCAGGGTCACCTGAGTCATGGTCTACTATATAATATACTGGGACTATATAGGAGTAATGGAGATATGGAAACTACTATCTAATATATCCGGACTATGACTTCTGGGGTTTTGTAAAGGGTTTTGGCTTTAGGGGTTCGGGGTTCAGGATTTAAGGTTCAGGGTTTAGAGTTTCAGGTATTATCTTATTTCAATGAGCCTTTTTTCCGTCTGTCTCGAATGCCTCACTTGGTTCAGGATTTGAGGTTCCCTTAACCCTAGACACTAAACCCTAAAAATCAGCTTTCAGGCTTAGGGTTTGGGCGGTATTGTGTGTTGGGCTTACGGTTAAAGGCCGAATGTGTAGGAGGAAGGGTTAGAGCCTCACATTATGCGGTTTAGGGTTTAGGGTTTAGACTTAGTAACCCTAAACCCTAAATCCTAGACCCTAAATCTGTGGTGTTTTTTGTGGGATGCCTTCTCTGCCCCCATCCCAAGTCCCACAGTTCTAGGTTTAGGGTTTAGGGTTATTTAGAAACATACTCAGAAAAGTCACTAGACCATAAATTCAGCCGCCATTCCAGAAGCTCCCAAAAAAGATTGTCCATAATTATGATGGTACTCTATTGGGAGTCTTCATTATTGGGGGGCCTTGGGGTCATCATTACTGGGAGGGCCTAATTGACCTCTGAATCCCATGGGTTCCAAAGTTCGGCTACAGTCTCGCAGTGTCCCGATTGAATCCTATACCCTAAACCTTACCCCACACTGCAAACCCTAAACCCTAGCCTAAACACTGTCCTCAACTCTAAACTCTACACGCTAAACCCTAAGAATCTCCAAACCGTAAACAGGAAACCTTATCTTAAAACCTACCCTAAACTCTTAGCCCTGTGCACTAAACCATATCCTAAACGCTGACTAAACTGGAAACCCTAAGCCCGAGCTTTAACCCTCAACCCTAAACACTATCCTAAACCCTACGCTAAACTGAAGACCCTAAAAATGACCCTTAACCCCACCCTAACTTCTAAAATCTAGACACTAATCCCTAAACCCTACCCTAAACTCAAAAATCAGAACTCTAAAGACCCTAAACTCGAAGCCCTAAACCCTAAACCCTTCAAAATCAAGTCTACATGGACTCCAAAAGTATGTAAAATAATGGCATTTATGGCCATTATTAGGGGTTTAGGGCTATTATTTTACCTACTTTTGGGGTTTAGGTAAGCCATAAGCTGAGAATCCCATAATCTTGATCCCTTCACCCCAGAATGTAAATAAGCAAACAGCCATTCCTAAGTGGCTGGGGTCCAGGGCCTCAGGTTTGGTATAGGGTTTAGGGTTTAGGGGTTTAGGGTTGCGGGTTTAGCTTAGAGTATAGAGTTTATAGGGGATAAACTGTAGAACTCTTCAAGTTTTTTCCAGGATGCCTGTCTTGATATATTATCTGAGGATGAGCACAGATCTTTAACCGGCAGCTAGGGTGCCATAAAATGGAACGTGGCCCCGGCTGCGTAGACGTCACCTGGCGTGCGCAGAACTACTCAGCATAGGGTATTCTTGCCTCTCCTGTTACCACAGAATAAAGCCATGAATCCTAGACCTTGAACTTCATCCCAACAAAGAGGGGTCCCCAAGTTATATACCTATAGAAATACAACAAGTCCCAGGACTAATGCTCATAGGGGTTATAACTTATAACCATAATACATCTCTCCTCTATAACTTTACTTAAAACGAGGGGGCCCCTCGTGGTACTAACCAGAGGCAAGTGTCAGGTTCAGGGCTTCGAAATACCGTAAACCCCTAAGCCTGAACCCTAAACCCCAAACCATGTCAATGTTTGCAGCTTTGGCATCGCTTTGAAAGAAACGTGGTTTTTCAAAGTTACGTGGTTTAGGGTTTAGTGACTGGGATTTAGGGTTAGGGAACTGGGCAAATCTTCTAAACGCAAACCGCAAGAAATGAAGGAAGACAAGCACCAGACTCCTGACAGCTAGACTGCCAGCCAGCTGCTACTTCAAATTCTCTTTGGGACTCTCAACGGCAGCCCCTCGTCAAAGAGGCCATGATTATGACACAAACAACGAGTTTAATTTTTTGGTGCAACCACGAACGATTATCCAGTTCCCGCAAAATGCTTCCAGTGGAAGATGTACTGTACAGCCTTACTCTGTGTTGGTAAACATATGGGTTGTTCTCCAAATTATGGTCCCCCTTTGGCTGTAGGTCATATTACGGCGCCGAGCACTTAGGGGTACAAAATGGGACCTTACTTTTCCCTAATCGCCCAAGTACCTAATAATGATATACTTACCCAAAACCTGTACTATAATTGCTGTTACCCAAAACCCAAGTACCCAATTATGAGGTAAATGGTCTCTTAGGGTTTGGGAGCACCCCGGATTATTTTGCCGAAGCTACTACTCAACCTGTTGGAGCGTAGGGGGAAGTGGAGGAGACTCCCTCGACAGAACCCCGAAACCCTCCATCAAAATCCCCTACCCTACACCCCAAAAGTATGTACAATCCCAAAATTTGTAGAATAATGGCCCTTTGGGCTATATTTAGAGGTTTTGAACTATTATTTTGCCTACTTTTGGGGTCCAGGTACTTATTACCCTTAACCCTAAACCCTAAACTGGCCTGACAGGTTCATGGAGTTTCTGGAGATCATCTCGGGCGAGGCATACTGCGGAGTCAATCCCCTGGCCCGGGACACTTTTAGGGATTTAGGGCTTAGGGTTTGGAATTTAGGGTTAAGGGTTAAGGGTTTAGGGATTAGGGCGTCTACCTGCGCAGGGCCGTGTATCCATGCGCCGATGGCGCCACCCCACTTCCAGGGATCTGTGGGTGGCAGCACATCCTGCGCCCAGCGAACNNCAAGAAGCCATCGAAACTGGGTTTTTTTCAAAACTCCCACCCACTGTGAGACATCACAGGCTACCACCCCAATTACTTCCTGTTAGGCTTTTTACAGCAGATCACGTGCCAGCCACGCGAGCCTCGAAGCAACATCCACCATCAGCTGAGAGCAGAGCTCTGCGACATAAGACTAAAATACATACATAAATGAATTAAGGCCGAAGAAGGGGTCAACATCACGAAGAGGAGGCGAACACATTATTTAGGAAGGAAATCCCAGGATGGGGTGTAATAAGCATTAGGGCGGTTCTGCGCAAGTGTATGGCGCTTGGAGTTGTTTGAACAATGATGGACTGAAAACCCCCAAACAACCCGTGGACACTTAAAGTTCCTACGCGTGCAAATGCCTGCTGCATTACTGCCGGAAAAACACCTTAGATGGGGGATACGAGTGAGCCCAGCAACAGGCGCGCCAGCTGCTGCAAGCAGCTTGACAGATTGATCACGAAATCGTCGGGTTAGGAGGCTTAAGCGGGTATGAGGCTCAAATGAACCCTTGACAATCCCAAACTCCCCTATGAAGTCAAAAACCAATTCTTGCCACGTAATCCTAGCATCCGACACGTTTGGATCGTTAGGGGAAAGTGCCACCGGCTTTGAGACCAAAACTCCAACAAATTGTGTAGAAATCGTGAGTTCAATTCGCATGCCTGGACCAATTGGTGTCTTGAACAGCAGAGGCTGGCCCAGGCCCCCACGCGTAGTCCCGTGCGAAAACTGCCCAATATGCGGGCTAGCGATGGCGCAAAGACTGCCAAACACTAGGCTGAACCGGCTAAGATAGCATTATACTTTCAAGAAGGACTTTGTCAGCCGCAGCTACCACGGCAGCATGACAGACAGCGCAATCTCCTTGGCACCCACTACGTTTGAATCGAATACGTCGTACTGGCTGACACGTACAATGCCCCCTGTTGAAGAATTTCCCTTACCTTCGTCGAAGGGAATCTGGAGGCAGTTAGGTCGCTTGACAAGAGAAACAATGAGATGCGACTGCAAATCCAAACCCTGGGACACTTCACCCAGCAGAGCATTGTACTTGGTCAGCCACAACTCGCGAGCTGCAGCTTTGGCCAATTCATCTGCAGCTTCATTATGTTTCGTGACCCATGGATCCTGCGCAGGACAACTGCCCGACACGTGCGCTTTAACCTTAGACACGGTAACATCACCCCCGCGAGTGACGAGTACTGCAGAAATTACAGCCCACAAGTCAGCATTGTCCAGTTTGGCAAGTAAGGCAGGATTGAAACCATGGCGAGCTAGCCATTTAAAAGTGTAGACTACATGACTACAATCAGAAACAATACACAAGTCACCGAGATAACAGTACCGCCAACAACACAGCGAGGATCTCAGCCCGGGTAGAAGAATGATCTGCTCCGGGGGTGACTTCTGCATAGCTGTTTTCCCCAGGAAACACCACTGCCGAAGCCGAGGTGCGTAAAGGGGCCCATTTGTCATAGAAACACGACCCATCTGTGAAAGCATGCCGTGACGGGTTCAAAGGGTGGGGATGTAAAGGAACCTTCCTGCTAGGGTTTTGGGCTACGCCCTCAATTCCCACCTCAAAAGATCGTCTTCTCGCTTCTCATTCAAGTCAATACCAGGACGGGCCCGCCGCAGGCGGGCCTCCAGGGCCTAGGGCCTCCATGGCCTTTGGGAGTCGGGTGTCAGGGCATCCAAAACGTCCAGGGCTTCCAGGTTCCAGGGCCTCCAGAATATCCAGGGCCTCCCGGGCTTTTTAGGGGTTTTGGGGGTTTGGGATATTCCCATTAAGGAAAAACATGTACATTGTATATACTTGGCCCATTGGGTGGCTGGAGGCAGGGCTGTGCCTACGCGAGGAGCCCGGAGGGGCTCTACACGTCCATTCTCCATAGGCTCCTCCCATTGTCTTACCCAGTACGGGTGTAATGGCTGACGTGTAACTTCAGTGTCTGGCCACCCCAGCAATGGGTGGGAACGGCCTAAGCAGGCCGGGTGGGAATTTAGGGATTAGGGTTTAGAGAATAGGCTCTAGCGCTTATGGCTTGGGGTTTAGGGCTTGTGCCCCTTGGGAGTTAAGGATGCTTTGAAGCCCTTAGGGACCTCATTGCTTCATGCAAGGGTTATATTGGGGTCATACTGGGGAAGCCTGTTTGGGGTTCAGGGTGCCAATCGCGCTTGAGAGTTTAGTGATTTGTGATTGTAATGATTTTCGGGATTAGGGGTTAGGGGTTTGAGGTTTTGGTGGTTTCTGGTGGGTTTAAGCTTTGGAGTCTGGGGCGCGCAGTTTACGGTTTAGGGTTTGGGGCTTCTGGTTAAATGCGTGAGCTGTCCAGTCGAAAGGACCTATGGCAGCCTGGATCAAACGACTGGAAAATGGGGGAGTGGGGGAGGGTAGGTTTTAGGGTTTTGGGTTTAGAGTTATCAAAGGCGAGATGCCGACAAACGTCTGGTTGAAACAGTAGCACTGTTGTACCAGGGGGCATGCATGGGCTTCCCAAATCCCCGTATCTTTATTTCCTGAGCCTTCAGTTCCTGAAGCTTGCTTATGGTTCAGGGCTTAGACCGAAACACCAAAACAGTCTCAGCTCCATCTGAACTGCCTATTGGTTCTGCAATGATGGAAAAGATGCATATCGTAGCCCCTACTCAAACCTTTCCTGTAATGATGCAATAAGGAGGGGTCTCCTCAGTGTAAAACTATCCATATGAGTTCAATCGTACTTCTTTTTTTTTAATTGTAATCTAACTTATACCTAGCCCCTTGTAGATTTCCCGTAACAGAGTCCCTACAACGCTTTCTCAATTCCCCATGCGAAGAAAGAATCCCGAAACCTTGTTCCCCAAAGGGTGTGCAAGACGTAATCCTGCCTGCCCATCTTCGTCAGGCCAGTACCGCCGCAAACAATCCTTAGTGACTCGGAGGGCGTTAGTGCAATTTAATTTGGGGTGTGGGGTTAAATATAACCGGACACTCTAACCTGGAACCCTGAGACCCTACACCAGCTGACTGTTGGAAAGGGCTTTCTTTCGTGGAGCTCTAAGCCTCAAAGTGCGCGATACCAATCGATCCGCGCGTCTTTGCAGGGCAACAGTGGCAAGCCCTGAAACCGTGAACCCCAGAGCCTAACACCCTATAGTCCCCCTGACGTAGATGGACTATGGCTTTGGGTATATTATAATAAGATCCCCATATACCCTCTTCCCCAATGACCAGGCCCCAAAAAAGTTCAAACTGTATTATAGAGACTAAATAAATAAGGAAGCCCAAAACGTTTAAAGATCTTCTATTGGCTAAGTAAGTATACCCGATTCTATCTACTTAAGACCCTAAAC